>JAQIXN010000317.1:0-45213 GCA_034698145.1 Proisotoma minuta
ATATCACAACCGCATTCTATCCTTCTAAAAAATATTTAATTAGAGGCCGTCTATAAAAAAATCTATATTTATACAATAAAATTTGAATTACATAGCAAAATGAAACTTTTTCACAACATTTGGAAAAAATGCCTATTATTTTTGCCGATAATACAAGTTGCAGATTCACAATATTATACAAACAGGGAAATTGGAGTTCGCCTCGGCGCTTTTCTCGATAATTTTGGGTCTTGCACAACCCACATTGTACAACTTTCAGATTACTATGAATACTACCATTCATGGTATCTTTCTGAACTAGATCCAAACAGTAAAATAATCAAGAAATGGACTATATTCGCAACCAACAATACTTACCAAGCTATTAATTTCGATAATTTTAAATACCTCTATTCGGATGGCCAATGTAGCCTTGTTGTGCTTTTGCATGAATGGTACAGTGTAAATACATTTTACGAATTTATGGACTACAGCTTTCATGTTAAACGCTCTGCCTCGTCTTTCCTAATAGTTACCAATTTGAATGATCCCTCCTCACTTTTAAGATTCAAACATATTTCCCACCTACATCTTTACATAATACCGTTAAACAGGACATATTACTACTGTCCCCTTTGCTACGACCCATATATTCAACATCTAGGAGATGTTACTTCTGTCGTCAAAAGCGGAGAAAAGCAATGGAATTTTGATTGGAAAGAGATCTTCACTTACAATATGGATTTTTCTGAAGTGATAAATTGTCTCCGTTCCCCGTGGACATTAAAAAAACGATGGGACAATAATCGGCTTACTACTGTTTACATTAACCAATACTGTTACACTAACTCATTACTTCTTACACAAGTATTTGTTACATTAAATGCAACTAAGGCAGTTAAAATGGAGGAATTTGAGGATTCTATGAAATTCTTGAAAACGAGGATCCAGGATGTTGATGGCTGTTCCGGTCTTTCACGTTTTGTCGCTGACTCCTTCCCAGTAGAAACTCTTTTTCTAAGGTGAGGTAAAGTGAGAATGGGCGGCATAGTCCATTGTAACGGCGAAGCCTTAGTATGCATTTCCTCCCCCCTGCTGAAAAACGTGCACGAGGATAAGTACCTTAAATCTTCGTTTTAGCGAAAAAACACAAGAGACTTTAAAATCGGAGACGGCCGTCTTACAGTGACACTTGAGGTTTAGAAGTCGATAAGTCAACTCCTTATCTAAGATAAGCCATTTTAAAATTTTTTTTTGGCTCCTATGCAAATACTGTTCAACTTACGAATTTCGGAGTTTGAAATTATTGTTCAATATAAAATTACGCGTCTTTTGTATATTTTGGATTTTCTGTAAGTCTAAAGATAAGCAAGTTATGCCAACTTATCATATATTATGGGTTCGAATCTTGACATGGGTTAAACTTTTTGCTCCTTAATACTGGAGTAGGTGGATAGCCAAAATGCCCCACATGCAATAAAATGTCTCAAATTGCCCCTGTATTTTTTTAAACGTCTCAAAATACCCCACATGTTTAGAAATAATCCAAATTATGTCACATGTATAAATGGCTCGGATTATCCGATACATCTCAAATTGCCTCATGTGAGATAACTGTTTCTAGTTACCCCGCATTAGTTATAATTGGACACCTCACCTTAGAATTCCTTTTTTTGCAAAATATAAACTTGTTGGACTATTGGACTTTTGTAGTTCATAACTTGTGTAACTCCATTTGCCGACATTGAGGAACCGACACAATTGTGTTCCCTTGATCTTGCTATTTGACAGAGATCAAGCTGTCAATCAAACGGATAAAGGTTATGCATTTTCACAAGTATTTAATATGTACGTAAATCAACCTTTAGTAACATGTCAATAGATAAATGTAAATATGCATCATCATTGCTGATGTTGAGAATTAAATTAAAATCCACAAACGTTGAACGTATTAAAATCAATTCATCCAGATTCCAGAGTCCAATTCTTTAACCATCAAGACATACATTACAAAAAGGTCAATTAATAACATGAGCTTAAATCGTGTTCTTTTCATAAAAACAATTATACACATGTATAAGCAAAATAAGTAAAGAGTTAAGAGGGGAAATTGAGACGAGATGATTTTCATTTTGTATTATTTTTTACAGGGTCTTGAGGGAAGGTCACGAAATCCCATTGCCGTTTTATATGACACTTTGAACCACCCTCAAGCGGACTTGGGCCTTGAGCTCCCTTCTCTTTTAACATGGAAGAATAAAGAAGAAAGTGCCACTGACCACGTGGTCATAGGCAAAGGACTTCCAGGAGGAGCTTGGCAATCAATGGATGGAAATGTCCTTACAATTAGTCGTGGATGTTGGATGGAATTACCTGAGATGAGTTTCAAAGAGTGGGAAGCAGCCCAGGAATCACGCTGTGTTCGAGAATCCCGTGCAACGGTCGCCTCTGTAGCCCAATATTATTGCGACTATGTCGTGAAGAATAACTTGAAAAAATACTTTCGCAACAACTCGGTAATAACTGAGGTCAGTTTGTGCAAAAGTCTTCCTGAAAACTGTGATAATTTGCCCCCGGAATTAAAAAGCGGAGATGAAGAAGACCGAAACTTTAGAAGGCATACCATTAGTGAAATCCCCGTGGGGAAAGCTCTTAGAAAAAGGCAAGAAATTTTCTTGTTATGATTTGTGTTGAATTCTTATAAATACTAATAATTATAATCTATATGACTTTGAACAGGTCTCAGCAATTGTGGAAGGTGAAAGGTTACTCATTGGACCCGAGAACAGAAAGTATCCAGGCTTTCACTTACATTGCACGCAACCTTGTTTTAGCCACTGGCACCACAGATCTTCCAAACATTCTCAACGTCAAAGGAGAAAGTCTTCCTTTTGTCTTACATTCACTAAATGAATTAGAAAATAGGATCTCTTCTGGAGATTTGAATGAACATTCCGACCCTATTATGGTAATTGGAGCCGGGTTAAGTGCCGCAGATGCAATAATAGCCACTAGGTTTCATTCCATTCCAGGTAATAAACGTACTTGAAAAAGTTTTAAGTAATAATTCATTTTCATATAAATAATATATAAATATTATTATGCTCTCCAGTTGTTCATGTTTATCGGAGGAATGTAGACGACAAAAATTTGATATTCAAGCGCCTTCCTGTAAACATGTACCCAGAGTACCATAAAGTTTACCAAATGATGCAAGATCCCACTGGATATGATGGTTACAAAGTTCTTGAACAGCATGTCGTCGCAGAAATTTTACCAGACAGAAGAGCGAAACTGGTCGGCCCTAATTCATGTGGAATTGTGAGAGTGAGTGACAGTACTAAATTATATTTTCCATCAATAATATTTTTTTTTGTAGGTGTCACATATCGTTATCTGCATTGGTTCCCATCCTGACCTTTCATTTTTGGGAGATATTCAGTATAATATTGGATTGCATCAAGATATGATGATCGACAGTAAAAGAAATCCTTTGGCTATTGACTTTTCAACGCATGAAAGCGTTCGTCAACCCGGCCTCTTTGCACTTGGGCCTTTGGTCGGAGAAAATTTTGTTAGATTTCTTCAAGGAGGAGCTTTGGCTATTGCAAATCATTTAGAAAAAGAAAAGAATGTCGCTGCAAAACCATAAACATTAAAAAGCTAAACCGTTTTATTTCTGAAGCAAACCTGCATTAATGCCACATCGTACCTTTCAAGCTAAAAATTATTCGGAGAAAGACAGATTGATAATTGTACCTGCTCTTCTGCAATTAACATAGAGCAAACCTGCAAATTCAGTAGTTATATTAAAAAGAGTAATAATTATTATTAGTGACTCAAAGACTCGGCTTAAAATCCATTCCAAGGCTTGAATGGTAAATGGTCTATATATACCTGTGTGTCTTTTAAGATTTGTTTGTGCCTATATAAACATTCTTACAATTTTTATCTGCACTTTTAAAAATTTCATGGTAAAATAGCTCCAAAGATGTTAGCATTTATTTTTTGTTAATAAAATAACCAGTGCATTTGAATAGTTTATAATTTTTTTTTGATCCAAAGTAATAGTAATTATTACATACTTAGAGTATTACTTATAAACTGAATATTCTATATGATCAGGAATTATAATCATCAAGGAATTAATTTTACTTATTATTAGTATCGAGGCAAATGACATTTTTAAAATAGAAAATAATAATAAAAATAATATATAATTTTATCATCTTGATCCATTGTCTCTTTTTATTTTCAACGCATCAAACAATTTACAAGAAATGTTTGTAAATTCAATTACGTTAAGTTAAAGTTATATTTGCAAATGGGGCGATTATAAATTTAGCAAATGAAATGCCATCATCAACACATTATAAAAATTATGATTTCATCAATCCAATATTTAGAAGCAAAACGTATTTATGTTTGCAGTCGATAAGGTTTAAATATGGATTTTGCAAAATCTTCAAAAAAGTCAAGTTCCATTTATGGGAAACTTAGTTTTTTATGCAAAGTAGCATGCATAACTGGATCATTTCCAGTGAAAGGAGTGTTATCATCGAGACCATTAGCAGACCTTTGTATGAAAAAACTTTCATTTCTATTCATTTTAAGGTATGATGTATTTCAACGTGTTTTAAAAAATATTTCATTCATTTTGTTTTGTTCCCTAGCTGTTCTCTGGGAACTATTCTAAAGTTCCTATGTTTTATTTTAGTATCGGAACCTGCAGGGAGCTCAACAGGAGAAAATTTGGATAATTTTAGCAACTCATCCTCATCAAATTCATCTCATAATGGAGTGGCATATTTGACAGATATTGCTGCCACAAGCATTGGATTTCTAATGTTGGATGGATTTGGGATTGCGACACATATCCTTTGCCTTTCAGAGAGCAATCAATTTATAGCACTTTTAAACCTTTTGGAGACTTATTCCAAAAATTATTCTTTCAAAACTTTTGTGAATTTATACAATCCTTGGACTATCGGGACTATTTCTTGTAGTCTCTTTTCTTTAATTTACAAGACCTATTGGGCAATTCTGGTATATACAAAAATTTTAATGGGACAGGCTCGAGGGTTGGTTACTTTTACCGTGTTTCTGGGAGGTTATCATCCACCTTTGTGGGGTTTTACTACAATCTACGTCTTGGTTTTTATAATTTTTGAATATAGCATCGTATTCTTTTACATTCAAATCTTGTTTACGTCATACGTAATATCCAAAATGATGAGTGACTTGATTGAGGATATAGAACAAAAAGGGAATTCAATTAATGACATCTTTGATAATGTAAGCACGGTTATTAAACTGAAAGGAGGAATAGCATGGACAATCACAGGCAATAAGGAGCTGGAAAATTCTTTCATCGTAAATTCATCTAGAACCAAAAGCAACAATTGGATGGAGCTTGGTCATCGTTATGTGGAAATTGAGAAGATGTTTCAAACGTTTGAAAAGTTTGCATCTCCTTATTTAATTACTTCATTTGCGTATTCAGTCGGTATTGCAGTATGCATTGGTTATCTATCTACGACAGGATCTGTCGAGTGGCCAAGTCCATTACTTAGGTTTTATTATATTATGTTTTTTATTTTCGACTTTGACAAAAAGCATTATTTTTTTTACATATAGTTTCTGCATTGTCCAAGGAACATGTTCCATATCAACTTTTCGGATTAATGCTCTTACAGATATTGGAGAAAAATTTCGTGGAAAGCATGCCAAAATACTAAAGTCGTCAGCTATAGTTGCTGCTGGAATTGAAAAGACTATTCATGAAAAAGAAGAGGTGGTTAAATTAAGTTTAATTACATAAATTGAAAAAAAGTTATGCATATACTTTCTCCAATAGCTGAATGATTTCGTACGACTCGTTGAGTCAATGCCACTGAAACTTAGCGCAGGTGGATATTTTACTGTTTGTAGGAAAAATGTCACATCCGTAAGAAAACTCTTATTGCTATATGATATTAAAATATGGCTAACTACTTTTAATTTTGCAGATAATAAGCGTTATCATCACGTATATAATAGTCTTACAGCAATTCAGGATGTCAGAAAATCAACAACAAAGTTAAAATAATAATTTCCAAAGAATACAGAACAATCTATTTATTGAATAGTCGATTTTTTTCAAAAATGTTAATCTAAAGGGTCATACTTTTTTTTTAAAATAAAGATACAGAGTGGTTAAAAATGCATACAAAATTTGAGAAAATTTCTGCTTTGTTAGTGAAAGTTTAACATAAAATAATATTATAAATAATTCATCAAAAATTAACAATTACTACTACCAAACTGTCCGATACAATTATTATCAAAAAATAAATAAATAGTGTGGCCTGTTTAATTATTGTTTTCCTCATCCTCATCAGAAAAAATGTTGCGACGAGATCTTTCTTTTCTTAATTCTGCTGCAGTCATCTTCTTGGCATTGTCGTCCACAATTTTAAGAGGAGCTACCAATCCAGGGAGACTAGAGGAACCTTCACGAGGAAATGCATGCATTTTGCTTGGGTCATTTTTGTCATGAAAAGCAAGCACGTATCTTCGTTTATTATCATCATCACTCTCTTCTCCATCATCCACGTCCACAAGGGTTAATGTCAATCCACGCGATGCAGCAGTAGCGATACGATCTCCAGCTACTCTCAAACGCTGAAAGTGTTGTTCTGCAGTGGCGTTTTGACGTCTTATCTTATCCATATTTTCCTGTCGCTCGCGATTTTTTTCAATTTCCTTCTGAATTCGTTCCCGACGCTTTGTTTCTTGTGCCTCCCAAGCCTCTTTACTTTCACCATATTTTGGGATAAAATCTTGAGTAGGAGGAATGATTTTAGGCGAAGTGGGTTCAATGAATTCTTTTCCAAAAATTGGTGCTAGCGTTTGGAGCAACAGATAAATCTGGCTTCGGCATTTATGCAAAGCACAAACAGAAACAAAATCTACAATGTTCTTCTATTAAAATATAAAAATAAATATGTGGGCAATAAAAGGTTCTCATAACATACTGTTTGTTATTATTTGTTAATTTACCTGTCGATGCCATGTACAAGCCAGATCCATGTAGCCTTTGAAACGAAGATCGTGAGTGAGCAAGTAGGTAGCCACAAACTTGGATTGAAAAGGGTCAGCTGTTCCTGGACGCCTTTTCGAGGATAACGCAATCATGAGGTCTTCAAGAGGAAAAACAAGGAGCTCAAAATCTAAAACACGAAATATCGTTAAAATCGTTTATCGTTTAATATCGATTACAAAAAACTGATCAAATGCTACCTTGTGAATTGGAGGCTTTTTTAAGCCATTCGATAGTCCCGACAACCTTTTTAACGTGATCAGATGTTGCAAAGCAAACATTCATAAACTTTTTATCTCGGCCTGCATTCGTCTATAATAAAAACAAGATTAACTAGGCATTATAGAAGAGTGAAGAAACTTGACTAAACGACAAACCTGCTGCAAAGCTTTTTTAATGGTGCGCAGAACTCTTTGATAGTCGTCAATTTCACAGGCCTTAACCAACTTAAGCATCTTATCATCGCTGAGTTTGTCGCTGTCGCTCTTTAAACACATCTTCATCTAATATACAAATTAGCATAATTTATACAGTAAAAGTTAACTTACTTACATTTTTATTTAATTCGACAGGGTCTGGCAATTTTAGTGTTTCCATTGATCGTAAAATTTCCTCTGTTCTAGAACGAATCTCTTCTACAATTAAAAATAAACGTCAAGTTATATAACATTATCTATGCATATAAGATTTTTTTTAAAAACTTACTGGGCTCAATAATTCGATATCCGTCAAATGTGATGCCTTTATTGATAGAGAAACTAGCCATTCCAAGTTCTCCAGGGATGCAGTCTTCATAGTTGTTGAAATTAATGAGAAGAAATTCTTGCTTGGCAAATTCCTCATAGTCTTGACCTTTCCCTAAAAAATCCAGCAACATGGGATCAATTTGCTTCAATTTTTCATCTTTGCTTTCCAGAATAATTTTGGAATCTTTAGTCTTGGTTTCATGGACTTTTCGAGCTTCAATTTTTACTTCCTTCGCCGGAGCCATTGTTGGAATCGGAATCCTAATGAATAATAATTAAACCCATTTTAATAAAATTGCTGAAATATGGATAATACTCGTTGAATTGTTTGGACGACAACGTCGGCTGAATTCCCCAATCTCGCGATCGCGACCGATTCACCGCGGGCTGGCGATTATTTTTAGTTTTGGCTAAATTCTTCCATTCCAGTTTTTCAGCCTCCGGGAGAACCTAAATGAGGTTTTAATTAGTCCCAAGAGTTAATTTGACGACAGTCATAAAAATACTTACGCTCCAGGCTTGGTCGAATTTGTTCAAAATTTGGTCCATGGGGAGTAATGTCTTTTTACCAGATTCTTCATCCTCCTGTCGCTTTTTGTCGAGGGCGAAAAGAAGATAACCGTTCATTTTTTTCTTGGGACCCATCATTCGACCCTGTGGCCCTAAAAAGTTGGCAGAAATAAAATTTATTATTTTTTGAGCAGAGACAAAATTGAGAGCAACTGCTCACTCAACGGAATGTTTCGAAATGAAATGCACAAGATCGACAAACAAACGCAGTTTTTCCTTTGTTGACGCGTCCTGCAAAAAAATAACAGCGTCAATGAAAACAAGAATTTCTAAGGGGAAATGAAATCAAGTTGAAAAATCAGTCTTTGAATTTCTTCCCAATAAAATTAGAAAACTTTAATTTAGAAGCGACCCAAAATTAAATTTTGTATAATTCTGGAAAGAAGTATATTTGAAAATTTTCAATGTAAGCATATAAAGTCTCTGTTTTTAAAAATCATTAGAGATATTTTCAATTTGACACAGGAAATGGAAACCGAGACGGAAGTGAAGGATTCCAAATCTGTTGCAAGTGGACAAATTAAATCAATTCTCAAACCAAAGCCAAAATCTTCTGAAAGTACACTTCAAGCTGCCAAAAAGAAAACTTCTTCAAATTCTGTGAAAAGTGTAAAGAGCAATGAGGGAAAGAAGAAGGTGGAAATAACCACACCCCGTCACTCGTCCACATCCGTCAAACGAAAGTCCTCCGCCCCCAAAAAAGACACCCCATTACCAAGAGTTGCAATGGTACATAAATATTCAACATCTTCAATTCCATGCTTTGAACTGAATACTGAATTAATCTTCCTTTAGCTTCCCCCTAAATTTATTCCAAGTAAAGATTATCGGAAGAGTATGACAAAGCAAGCTCACAAGACAGTCTCCGCGACACATCATCATCATGCCCTGAAAAAAGTAGAAGCTTCCTCAAAAATAAATTCAAAGTCAGTTATTAGGACAACAAACTCGTCATCATCTACTCGTAAAAAATCAAAGTCTAAGAAGAGTAAAAAGAGGAAAAGTAAATCAACCTCGGATGTGAACCCTGTCTCCGAAAATCCTCCAAATCTCAATTCAGAAGAAGCCACAGTTGAGACAAAAGAACCAATCATAACAAAAGAAGTTGCAGAGGAATATCTTGGCAAAGAATATCTGCAAGAAATCTCAAATATAAATGCTCTTTTAAAATCAGTCACAGATCCAGAGAAAACAGAAGGCCACAGAGCAGCAATGATTCAAGGACTTGTGAGACCTTTCTCTGTCCAAGAACTTGAGCAACTTATCACCAGCGTTGGGAAAGTGGCAACGATTCATCAAAGTCAGCATAACATCTCTCTAACGGAAACAGCAGTGTCTTCAAAGTCTCGAAACAAGAAGAGACGAAAAAAGAAGAAGAAAACTCGGACTAATAAAGAAATAAAAGAAAGTGCAGCCGAAACTGAGGCAGAACCAAAACCAGAAGAAAAAGAGGGCGAGAAAGAAAAAGAGGAAGGCGAGAAAGAAAAAGAGGGCCAAGGAGGCGATTCCAAAGCTTCCAAGCAGAAGAAGAAGAAAACTAACAAAATCAGGTCAAAGTCCTTGTCTTCTGTCCGCTCTGATAAAGTAAAAGATGAGCCTGATAAAACGATTCCAGCTCGTGGGGCAGCCAAAAAGAACTTGGCATCAAAGAAAACTCTAAATTCCAGTGTAAAGCTACTCAAGTCAAAACGCAAGAAGAAGGGAGAGGACAATGATGACGACAACGATGATTTGTTTAGCGAACTCAGTGAACTTGATCTCGTCAAAAGTGCCATACTAAATAAAAAGTATTATGAAGAAAGCATAGCTCTGGAGAAAATGAAATCTCTTGAAAATATCCCAACAAAGAAAAGGCGTTCGCGATCACAAACTAGAAAAGTAAAAACAAGCCCAGCAAATATCGTTGGATCAATTAATCCAAAAGATTTAAAATCAAAACAGCAAATAACAAATCAACTTGTTAAAGTTATTATGGAAGAAGGACCCTCTGATAATTCAAAGCCAGTTGTAAAGTTATTGACGCCAACTGGACCGGATGATGTGTATACAGACGCCTTGAATAACATTTTGGTAAATTATAGCCATGTTCTTCGTCCACCCCCACAAACGGATTTTGACTCGTTGCATTTATTGAAAACTTTGGAAAATAGCAAAGTAACCAAATCTAAGCAAAAACTCAAGTCGGAAGAACTCGATAAAATCTTGTCATTAGCTAAGATTGGATTTTCTAAGCAAAGCGAAGTTCCCAGAGCTTTCACGGCAATTGATAACAGACTAAAAACTACTTCAATAACATCCCTGAAAAATAAATTTATGGGTCGCAAAGAAGGAAATGCAACAACTCTAAATCAACAATCCGGAATCAAAACTATGCTAGTAACAAAAGCAAGATCCGTTCCAGTAAAACCAAGAAAATCTTCAACAGCTGAAATTTTTCAATTATCTAAGCCACATCCTTCGAAATGGAATGATCAAAGCATTTCTCCAAGTTTTTATCCAGTACAGCAAAAAACAAAAGAACTTGAAAGCGTGGCGTCTCAAGATCGCTGGTCCATACTTAATCAGCGTACACTTGGAAAAAATGATGAGATCAAACAAAGAGCAGAAGGACTCCAAAGAAGTGACGATCTGGATGATTTCAAAAGACAATCGAATAGTTCAGAAGAAAGAAAATTGTTCCTAAAAAATCTGGAGAAAGCTAGAGAAGCATTTGACAAGTTTGGAATATTTGATACTGACAGACGAAATTTATGGAAAAGCGGTGGTAAAAATCATTACAATAAAAATGCTTATGAACTTGACACACAAATATTCAACACTGGAGTTGCTAATAATAACAGGTGAAAGTAAATTAACAAGAAACAATACAATAATTGAATGTAGTAACTGTACATTTGTACATTTCGTAGGAGGAAAACTACAACTTAATCCAGTTTGCGTCAAACTTTTTTTCTCTTTTCCAAATTCAAGAATGAAATCCAAATTTTTGTTTCATTGTAAAATGTTAAAATTACTCAAATAAATGTTTTTTCAAAAATCATTATTATTTAGTACTTTAAATAAGAAGGGGAAAGGCGTCGCAAATTAAATGCCAAGGACTTCAGTCGAGCAGGAAATTAAATTAGTTTTACAGCTCAATTTCACGCCACAGTTTGAGATACGCCAACATTTTTCTCTCTATCTGATTATTCTGTAGGTGGGGAAAATAAGTACAAAAAAGTGCTGGAAATAAAATGCGTTCATTTATCATCAAAGGATGCTTAAGTTTAAGTGATGTAAATGCAGTGTGCCAAAATCTTTACCCTAATGAATAGTAATGATCATAACATTTGTCTATCATTTGAGTTATTGGTGCACAACAAGTATCAGTTACCTCATTTCACTTTAACGTGGGACAAAATCACCCAGATCTCAACACACGACGGTTTTATTTTAAAATGTACTTAAAAAGATTTAGATCCCGGACACGAATAACAAATTAGTCCAAAAATATCTGACGTTTGCTGATTATTCTTTTTTGAACACTGCCAAGTTTACAAATGGGTGACGGCAACAGTGAAGGTCGAAATATTCGAAAGATATATAAATCTTCACGCTAATCTATTATCCTATTTTGGTACACTGCATTCATCAACTTTACTCCATCTCTTCACTTGATCAAGCTTACAAGTCATATTTTTATGCAGTGAGAAAATCGACGTAGACTTGTCTTTCACCATGTGTAAATAATATTTCAAGTCTGCCATATGCGTTATTATATACAAACTTAAATTTTTAATCGTTTTTAGAGAACCGTCTTGGTAAAAAAATGAAATCGAAAGCGTCAAACCGAAAATTATTTTCACCCGCATGCAAAAATAATTTAAACAAAAAAAAACCTTCTCTGGCAAAGTAATTTTGACATTAACAAATTTTAGTCATACTGCATAGTTGGACTTTTTCCGGGCAATTAAACATGTTAAACTAACAAAATCGAGTCAGACAGACAGAAGTTAATCCAAATTGAGATGACAGAGATCGTTACTCTTATTTCATAAAAAAGTACTAAAGTAATCCTATTCCCTAACATTAAATTATTCACAGATGTCCAATAACTTTGCTAAAAGAATATGCATGTTTTATGTTAAAGTGCATGGTTGAAAAAAGGATTTGACTCTAACAAAAGAATCGTTATCTGAACTTATAGAATTAAAGGTTTGATGTAATACGTTAAAAGCACTTTTGTCGATATGCATACTTATTGTTCTACGAATTACTCAAATGGAAATTGGACACTCTTTGTATTTTCTTGACAGTTATACAACATATATATATACATATACCCACCTGGGCAGAGAAATTGAGTGCCAATTCATTGTTTCTTTATTGCTTTGATAATGCATTAAGCGCATGCTAATTCAAACATTGCACGAATGTGGAAAAGAAAGTAGTTATTACGTAGGTACATATAGAAGCACGTTGCTTTCGTTTGTCATAAATGTCGTAGTTTGACTGTTTCGTTTTAGTTTGTTTGTATGAGGGCCAAACCCCCACATACTCATAGTTGGTATATTAAAACGGAAATGGGCTTTGGAGTATTGTACACGTACGTTCTGGGAGACTGGGATAAGTGGAATATATCTTAAAGTGGTATTAGCACGAACGAGAAATATGTATGTATCGGGTTTTTACTATCAACCACCTTCACTTCATAAAATGCAATATCCCAAAATCCGTCGAGTTTAGTCCCAACTAACTATACAACGAATGACGACAAAGTCAAATTCTCGTAGGATCAAAAAAGTTGTAAAGTGGTAACATGTGAAAAAAAGAGTAAATACGAGTCAGTAGACAGAAGAAGAACGTACGGATTAGTTCTCTGTTGATTCCTCTTCCTTTGAGATTTTCTCTGTCTCTTCCTTCTCGGGGAAAGTTATCCCAACTAAAGCTACTATATACTATTTCTGGTTTATTATTAACAATGCAGAGCAAAGGTAGTGACTACCTGTGTTTCGTTATTTTGCTTGGGATGATGCTACATTAGGATTCTAGGTGGACATCATCGGCATTATCAGATAATCAATAATTTATCAGATTAATCGATAGGACGGACATCCCAATTCCCAAGCCAGTGTCAGTGTTTCACTAACTTTAGTGCCAGTACATTTATTTTCTACTTGACGGGACTGGAAAGAAGGTTAGTGAAACTGAATGAGCTGGCCAAAGGTGTGTATCGACTTCAATTACCAAACAACACACATAACTCTTCTAACTATTTTACCATCAAACTACCGTTCTTCCAAGTCGTAAAAGTAGTAGCCACCTATTAAATCAACTTTAGGCCTAATTCACCATCGTCGATACATAGAGTGTAAAATTCAAAGGAAAGTCCACACGGATAACAAAAGGCAGTGTCCTTGCCAAAATTTAACTAGTTGAATTAGTGACACGCTTTCACCTACTTTCTCTGAAAATAAATTTGTCTTAAAAAATGTGACTAAAACAAACTATCTATGAAACATTTTACATGGAAAAGCCCATAAATAGTTGGGAATGTCTCAAGAAACCAGTGGTATATTTACACTTTTGAGAAAAAAATGCGAAGCTGTGAGTGAATGTGAAAATGAACCTTTTACAATCTCTTCAAGAAATTTTATCGAAAGCAATTATAACGGCCTGTGTTCAAGTATTGGTGATGATATAAATGGTGCTCGTGGTTTCGTTAACGATGATGATGGTGATGCAAGAAAAAAGAGTCAAGGGTTAACCCTGAAAGATGGAGAAGAGTTGCCCGAATTTCTCAAAGATAAATTTAATTATGGAGACCTTGTTGGCAAGCCGTTGGAGGAAGTGGATCCTAATTTCATTAGCGAAAATGTACGATTTTTTCTTCTTATTCTCTATTAGTTTGGTTCCACTAAAATTAGATAGCTGATCTTGATTAATGACATTAAAATTCAATGCTAATGGAATTCTTCTGATTAACTTTTGCAGACATTCTTGGTTATCTGTAGAGATGGGAGAGTTCGACGGCTTTCTGCAAAAAAGTCCTCGTTTATTTTTAATCCCTTTAGTCGTCTTAGAAGAATCGGAATTCTGATTTTGGCAAATTGGCAGTTACCCGTTCTAATTGGAATTTCCCTTTGTTTCATTTGTTTGTCTTTTGTCCTGCCAAACTATGCAAGTAATGCTGTCTCAACCGCTATATGGAATCTTGCAAGGTTTGTTTCACGTTAATTTTACAATACGCAAACAATACACAACGCAAATTGAGATTTTAGACATTATTTCGTCTAATTCCTTAAAGTATTTATTTACGTAGCCTCAGAATTGAACAAAAAAAATCTTGAACCGATTGAAATTGACATAAAATGTTGACATTGGCACTTTACGCATACATGCATGTGGGAGTTGATTGAGTAGAAAGTCAAATACTTGGATATGTACATTATTTTATTTTAAGATCTTTTTGATGCTTCCGCTATTGAAAATTTATTAGTTACGATATTCATGACATTGTATTGATTTCTACTACTAAAATAAGTACATTAAAGTCTTGATTTAAAGAGTTATAACTGCTTATGTATTTACTTAATAGTTACTTTTATTGCAGGATTATTTTTGGAGGACTTTTATTCATAGAAATATGCGTCAACGTTTTAGCCCGTGGGATTTTAGTTGCAGAATTCACCTTTTTGAGAAGCCCATGGGATTGGTTCGACTTGGGGGTTTTTCTATTAATGTAAATTAATAGTTTACATCCATATTCCATATATAAAATTACATTTGTCATTTTGGTTTATGTATAGCTTTGTGAATTATTACTGGAGAAGCCTCCCCTTACTTCGTTCCATTCTAGAAGGAATCGTTTTGCTCAAATTTATTCCAGTCGTACCTGGTAAGCCTTATTTAAAAATGCATATGTACAACAATTTAGGACAAGTTCAAAACTTGTGTATTACTATTTGTTTCAGCTTTGAAAACTGGGTTTCACGCTACCAATCAAATTTTCAAGAATTTAGTACCTGTCTTTGTATTCTCATTCTTTACACTTTGGATTCTAGTCGTGGTTGGGTTCCATATAAAAAATACCCACGGATTAAACTCCTTCAATAATAACAATGATATTATGCCAAACAATTGTGAAATTCATAGAAATCAAAATTCAAATGATTCAAGTACACAAATTATAAATCTTCCAACAACACCGGGGCTTCTGTATTATAATAATTATAATAATAGTTCAAACAACTTAATACTCAACTCTACTTTGCAAAATGAATGGTAATCATAATTTAACAAGCAGTTTGATATTTAGTACATATCAATATTTTATTTCAGTTCATGGAAAAGAAATTTTGAAGCATCTCCAATTAGAAATCTCACAATACAAACCACAAATCGAATTTTCTTCAACGCATTTGGTAAAATTTCCAACAAGGTAATTCAACATACTTTCTTTTTCTACATAATTCAGCAAGCACCATAAAATATTAAAACTATATGTCAATCAATCAGTCTCACATTCCCACATGCCAAATAATAATACATGTAGATTCGTTCTTTTTTTCGACAGTTCGATAACTTCCTGTACGTCTCTCTCACTTTAGTTTTTGGGACATTTGGGGTGTCCATTTTGACTGTTGCCAGTGTTGGACTTACAGTTTTTGCCCTTCGATTAAGCCCCCACAATAATAGTTATACAACTTTCACCAGTCCAGCTCACGGAAACAAGAAAAGAAACAAGTTTTTGTGTCTTCCTCAATTTCAATTACCAAAATGTGATACGGGTGCCTTAAATAAGATTAGTAACTTTGTGTTTCACCCATTTTTCGAGCTCTTTATAACTACCGTAGTATGTGTGGATATTGGATTTATATTCTGGAGTGTGGTCATTAAGACGCCGGAAGCCCTTAAACTGAGATGGATTATGAAATACGGCCAAGAGGTTTGTATATATTCCTATACTACTATGTATATTTGCATACCTAAATGTCCAAAAATTCTTATGTAATTTCCAGGTGTGCATGATTATTTACGCAATCGAGTTTATTTTTAAATTATGCTCCAATCCTTCCAAATATGTCAAAAATTGGTGGCATCTACTTGATTTGGCAGTTTTAATAATATATGCAATGGATAAATTTCACCATATCCCAAATCTTTTGCAGGTATGTGATGTCGTATACTTATATAGACATATATATGTATCTGTCCAATTATTTTTTATTTTATTTGTTCTTAGATGCGAGTTTTGAAAATACTTCCTCGATGGCCAACGCTACAATTAATTTTGCTCATTGCAGTTAAAAGTATTTGGTCAAGATTATTTATTTCATGTGTTTTGATACTTGAGCTCATCAGTGTAAGAATTGCTGCAACAATTTACCTAAACGGGTTGGGAAATGAAATGCAAATGTTGTCCACGTTTGCATTAGCTCAATCGTTTCTATTTCATGATGATTGGATAAAATTATTTGATGCATGGAAAGATGCACTACTACTTGGAATTTTCACCTGGATTTCAGAGCTAATTATTGGAATTGTGTTGATATCTGTGATATTTGTTGCTGTGATTAATCACTGCTGTGACTTGATAAGCAGACCTGTTAACCCTTGTTGTGAAAATTATAATTATAAAAATTTATGCAAAGCAATCAGCCTGATGCGGAAAAATCTCTTGAAATGTTGCTCACGAAAAAATGTTGAAAGACGCTCAGAAGGATCATCTCCTCATTCCCTTCGACTACAAATCCCGACCCTAATTCTCCCAATACCAAGCCCAACCTCAAATGGAGGCCCAAAACATGGCATAACAAGAAATGGAAATAATCAATCAAATGTCCACAACAATCACTCAACTTTACAAGAGAGAAAGTTTTCTCAAGTTTCATCAGTGTTTGAGGTTTTTCGGAAAATTCAATATTTTGAAATGTTTTCATTCGGAATCATTTTTACAGCCAGTTTAGCTCTGGTAAGAAAAGTGTACATTTAAGATGTATATTTTTAATCAGCATGGTATTTTTTTTTTAATTGGCAGGTTTTACAATATGAATCTATGCAAATTCAAGTACCAATACACTACAATCCTCGTTTATATATCGACTTTATATTTGTCTGTTATTTTCTGCTCATATTATTATGGAAGTTGATAAAAGACAATTTCAAGCCACTGAAAAGTCCTGGATGGCTTTTGGACTTTTTAATTGTTTCGGTAATACTTTTCCTTTACTAAAGAACAATATATGTATTTGTGAGTTATATAAAATTTATATTTTAGGCAAGTGGATTTTCCATGTACGCAGCTATTTTCTGCACAAAATCTGTTCGTGAAATTCCTGCTGTAAAGTTGATCATAATCTTGAGTTGTTTAAAAGGAATGATGCTCATACATAAAATAGAATGGTTAAAGGTTGGTTTTATAAAATATTGTATATAATAATTTTAAATGTTTAATTAGGATATTTTTCTAAATTAAATAGGTAGCCGTTGTTGGGATTATATCACAAATCAGAATACTTTGGAGATATATTGTCGGATTATTTGTGGTTTTCATATGTCTCCTTTTATGGCTCAAAAATAATCAATCTAAATTGGTTATCGATGACGATGAAAAGCCAAGCCCGTCTTTATTAGCACAAACGCTTATTAAGGTACTGACAAATTCATTAATTTCTAGACATGACACAAAGAAATATCAAAGTGAAAGCAATTATGACTAATGACTTGATTTTATATAGATTTTAGTCAGAAATGGTGCCCTGCTCACTCAGGTTCTTATTTGTGGCATTTATGTTGGCGTTACAATATCTGAGCTCCTGAGAAATGAGGTAATAACACAAATATATACTGGCTTGTGAGGGAGTAAATACATATTTGTACGGATACTATTTTTGGGCCAAGTCTGTCCAATGCATCATTAATTAGTCAATATCGATTTTGACCATCTTTTCTTGTATATTTATATAGCTGCTTGCTTCCTTTATGACCCCTGCTCAATGTATCACTTATAAAGACAAGGAACTCAGCATTAAACGGGGAAAGACACTACACATTCCTGCTCCAAAAAGTGGATTATTTAGCCAAATTACACATTATATGACCCTTACCCATGCCTTTGATCTAACTGTGATGGCTACCATTTTATGCGATTGTTTGGTGATCACATTTAATCATCTTGCCACATCAGAGGTACATATAAATATCTATATATGATGTTACATTTTTGGGGATTTTTGTCAATGAGATGACATGTCTTTGGACTATTTTCTATTCTAGGACTGGCGTATAATTTGGGGTTACTACCCATCATTTATAATTTGCACGTATGCGTGCGAGCTTTTAATGAAATTTGTTGGATGGAGAAAGTACTTTCTGAAATCTGCATGGAATATTTTTGATTTATTCACTGTAATAGTTGGCATAATAGGTAAATATAACGTACTTTATTGCCAATATGTCTTCGACATTTATTCCCGGACAAAGATGAAAAGATGATCTTGAAATTGTTGGAAATAGACATAATTATCTCAATAAGGAATATTTGTTCGGGCATAAATGTTACAGGCTAATTTTGATAGTAGTAGAATCTAACTTGTTTTTTTTTATAATTGCAGATCTCGTGTTCGTTAAGGTGCAAATTGGTTTTATTACAGCCGATACAATTAGATTCCTCAGGGTTTTAAGAATCTTCCAACTAAAACTTTTTACAAATAATGCCAAACTGTTTCCTCTCTTTTACTATGCCTTATTGAGAGTTCTTCCTTCTATTGGAAATTTGATCTTACTACAATCACTTCTTTTGTATACATACACAACCATTGGGTTGTCGTATGGAGTAAGTATAGAAAATCAAACATTTGTCGTATCCAGTTCTTCCGTAATTGACGAAATTTCAAAAGCGTTTTCCCAGTTTAACGCTATTTTATTATCTTTGATAAAGCTTCCATTTTATGGAGACATTAGAAACTTCCATATTGCTCAAACTTATCCCTGTTGGACAAAATATTTAGGAATATTGTTATCAATTTACGTGTATTCGTTTACAATTCTAAGTTATTTGGTGGTTGGAAGTATATTTGCGATAGTTTTGTATGAAATTCTGAAAGCTGTTGGTAGTAGCCGTAAAAATGTGTTTACAAAACAAGAGTCTACAATTTATTATGGGAACGACGCGGACCAAGAAAATGGAAGATATGGGTACAAGCATCATATGAATGGAGGCTTTTTAAATTGTGATTTTTCCAAAACTCCTGACGATCAAGATTTGTCAACCGCAACAATGCTAACTCCGATAGAACCCTTAGCAGAAGATGTACTAGGAGAAGAAGAAAAGTGTGATCCTGTAAAACTTTCTGCAAATGGTTACATTTTGCATGTTGAAGCACTTGTTACAACAGTATGACGGCAAGCAAATAAAGTTTACTTTAAATTGCCACATTATTTCATTTAATTCCTCTCTTTAATGATTGTTTCAAATGGTTGTGGGGATAAAATTATCCCAAATACTGGTTCAGTTGGAGGCTCGGCTTTGTTTGGAACTGCTTCAAATGAAAAGTTGTGGAGCAAATATATAAAGTACATGAAAACTGTCGTCCGTGCTAAAATTTCTCCTAGACAGGAACGGCGACCGTGCCCCCATGAGATTCCAATGTAATCAGCCAGAGAATTGACTTTCCCATTCGTGATGAAACGTTCTGGTCGAAATTCATCAGCATCATCTCCCCATAATTGCTTGCTCCTCATGACGCTATAGGTGTTGAAAGTTACAGCCGTATCCTTTTATAGAAGAATGTAATTTGGTAGTTTCAAAATAGCCCAATCAAAAATGAATGACTGTCAAATATTTACTTTTGGAATTACGAATCCTTTGTAGTTATAGTCTTGCATCGTTTTTCGTGGACCGGAAATGGGCAAAATGTTTGAAAGCCTGAATACCTCAAGGAGTGTAGCATACGCATACGGAATTCTAAATTTCAAAAATATTTGTATAGTGTTTGGACTGATGTAATTTTAAATTTTAAATACTTTTCTTTTTCAGATGGCAGAATTATAGTTTTCTTTGTACCATACACAGAATCGAGCTCCTTTTGTACTTTTTCTTGTACTTTAGGATTTAAAAGCATGAACAATATTCCAAAAGCAAGAGTGTTACTTGAAGTCTCAAAGCCGCCTTGGAACATGTCGTAGCATATAATCATAAATTGTTCATCTGTAAGCAGATATAATTTGATATGAAAAGATAGATTTACTTATATACTTGAATATTTTTATACCCGTAAATTCTGTACGCAATTCACCAGCATTTGCATCAATTTCCCGTAAAAATATGTCCACAAAGCTTTGAGGATCTGATTTGTAAGTCCCCTTTTCTCTGTGTTCTTTCATTATAGCCTCCAATGAGATATAACAAATTATTTGGCAACATTATTGACAATTAAACCTAATAAAGTAGTTAGAGTACCTTTAAAAATTGGTGAATTTTTCTGTTTCCATCCATTTGATTATTGTAACCTGTCCACTCTTTGAACCAAAAACGGATGAAAGGGTAAGCAGTTACAATTCCGGCCCCAAAATTTCCGCTTTGAAACCATGCAGAATTAATCTCTAAAAGTCTTTCAAGTTTTGGATCATCGTGATCGTATCTAGTCCCAGCCATCATCGTCCACAAAACATTCATTAGACTCGGCTGAAAAAATCGTTTCATTAAATGTTTGCCTCCATTGCTTTGGGCAATTGAACGAAGTCGTTGATCCATATATTCCAATTCCAACTCTACAATTGACTCCATCGATGCTGACTTCCCAAAACCGAATTCACGAAGAGTGTTAATAACAAAAGTTTTTAACCGCTTCTGTGTATCTCCACTTGAAAATGCAATGCCTATGAAAAGCAGGATAAAATATTATTTTGATTGCTCATGCTATTTTTTTATATACCTAGCTCTTTCCCAAATGATCTATCTTCTAAAAATCCTGTCCAGTTTCTTCCGCTTACTTCTTCTTTGTTTAAAATGTCTTTCATTACTTTGTAAGATGAGAGAACGACTATAGAACAAGTTTTGAATCATTCTTGTGAGTTCCTTTTCTAATCGATTTAGAAATTGTATATATAGTTAAAGTAATTTTCACCCATTTCCTGAAATCCAACTTTGACGCTCATGATTTCTCCATATTCTTCAGATAGCTTGTGAAACGCTCTATAACCAAACGGATGAGCTTTGGCCATTTGTGGCAAATTGCCCAAAATCGGATAAACCGGTGGTCCTAAAACATTTGCTGATTAGCTGACAACTTTGAAATTGAAATATTTATGGACCTGGTGGAAGTTTTTTCCGTTTGTTAGTTTTTGTAAGATGAAGCAGAAATAATGCTGTGAACAGAAATGATAAAAACGCCACAATCATGATTTCCAAAAAATATATAAGATGCTTCAATAATTTAACAACCAAGGTCGAAAACAAAGTGAGAGAATCTTTGCATACATGCAACTGCATATTATATTTGAGGTATCAATATTTTAGCCAATAATCACCCGACAAAGTAGAAATTACAATAATCTTAATTTAATTTGCTTGTTCAATTAAAAGTACAATATTTAATTTAAAGATAATCTGCCGACACATTCAAAAGAACCGAAAATATTAAATGAAATAACGTCATTTGCCAAATTGGTCTCGGCATCATAAAGCTTGGAAAAAATGGAATCTAAAAATAAAATAGTCTATTCCATAATTGAGCCAAATGAAGGACATCAAATTGCAGATTTTCTACTGGACAATTTTTTCCCAAACGAACCCATTTCTCGGGCATTGACTCTTCCAAGAAATCAAATTGAACGCTGGTTTCCAAATTCAATTCTAAGCAGTGTAAAACAAGGATACAGCTTCAAGGCCGTAGATGGCAAAAGTGGACAAATAGTTGGGGTCGCTATAAATATTCTATTGGAAAGATGTTTCCAGGAAAAACAAGTTTCAGAAGGTCGAGGTTTGCTCGATATATTAGATAGAGAAAGAGAGCCAATTATGGCAGAAATTGCAGAATTTCTAGCTATTTTAAATCAAGGTTGACACCTTAAAATAACATTAATTTAATTGAACGTAATCAATTTATTTATTTTATATTGTCTGCAGTTCCTAATGAAGTATACAGCCAAACATTTAGCAACAACGGGAAAATCACCTCATTGAATTGCATTTATTTGAATGTTCTCAAACAATACAGAGGACAGGGAATTGGAAAATTGCTGATAGAAAAATCGGAACAAATCGCCAGAGCAAATGGCGTTACTTTCCTGCAGGTCGATACGACATCGCAATTCAGCTATCAAATATTTGATAAATGTGGATTTTCCACAATTCGTGAAATTCCTTTGAAGGACTACATAAATGGCATTCAAACAATTGATGATGGATTTCATAAATATGGAAGAATCCTGATTAAAACAATTCATAGCATTTAATAAATACAAATGAAAAAATAAATAAACGCTGTTCTAAAAACTCGAATTCGATTTATTAGAAAAAAGACGCTTCTCTGGTAGAAAATCTCTACAAAACGTTTTGGAGAAGAAGGGGCGCGAACGAGATTTTTTAAAATTGTAAATACAGTTATGTCAAAAACCAAGATGTTAAAATTAAAAACAAACTTTTGACCTTACCTTAGATTATTTTAGAATATAGATAACTTTAATCAACAATTATGAAGGTAAGTAATCTCTACTCACATTTTAAACTAAGATTAATTTGGCATATTACTTTATTTAGGTAAACAATTAAGCTATTAACAATGTATTGGGAGTGGGGGACTTTGTCTGGGAATGGGGATGACCGTTCGACAGTTCTCTCAAGTTTGCCTCCGGATTCGGCGAAAGAAGTCACTGCGCCCGTAATTCGTCATATCGTGTCCACATTGGGCATTTCCCAGCCACCTATTCAAAGTTCTTTCGAAACGGACAAAGATGTGGATTGGTGTCTTCAAATCATTTGTTACGGCTTAAGCCTTCCTTTCACCGAACATGAAATTATCAAAGACTGCGTCAGTATTTATTGCGAGTGGTTATCTTGTCTTGCGCCCGTCCCAAAACTTTCTGTCCCAAGACCAATTGTGGATCGACCAGATTTTTATGCAAGGAAACTTATTAACCATTTACATCATTTATTTGTACCAAGAAAAGAAAAAGGTTTGTCCGCAATTTAATTGTTTTTTTTTAAAGTTTTACATTCAACGTTTTAAAGTCTGGATAATTATGATGCAAATAATTGCTTATGTAACTAATATTAATTTTGGCATTTCAAGTCTGGACATTTCTATATCGGAATGATTTGGGTAAAATCTTAATATAGTCAATAGTGTGTCAATTTGTAGTTTCGTCCAACTTTTTATCATGTTTAAAAAAAATCTAAATGCGTTTACTAATATGAGTTTCTTCTTACGTTTTCAGACCAAGATACAATTAATAGACAAGCAATTCACTGTCATCGAGTCTTGAGAGTTTTGCAGAATGCAATCAAGACATCAAACTTCCTTGAGCAAGAGACGTGGGAATGTGTGCTGTTATTTCTAATTTCTATCAACGATGCCATGTTGTCTCCACCAAGCGTCAAGGATGATATTGCAGATCAACTTTGCGAAAGGGTGCTTAGCGTTTTGTTTGAAGTATGGCTATTGGCATGTGGAAAATGTTTTCCATCTCCTCCTTTGTGGAAGTCCCTTAGAGAATCTTGCCAAGCTTGGAGACATCGCCCAAACTTGTTCGTTCAGTGGAGTAGGATAAATCTGCTTCTCACTGGACGTGTTTTGAATATTATGTATGGTCCTGGATATGCTACTTGGAGTAATATAAAAATTACTACTACAACATTAATAGCAAAAATAAAAAAAAATCATTAATTTTTAGTTGAAGACGATGGGAACCTTGTACCTGCCAATATGACGGATGACTGTGTAGTCCAAACGTGGTTTCGTTTCTTGCACACCGTTGGAAATCCAGTGGAGCTTACACAGCCTACAGTCATAAGCCAGACTCAAAATTTTCTTCAGGTTTCTTGTGACTGTGTTAGATTTTGTTATAAATATAATAATTAAGTTATTTTTGATGTGACAGTTTGCCATTGCTAGTGATGATGTTATTGATCCCTGTCAACATCCATGCCTTTCAACTTTGCCAACAACATTTCATCAAGCTTTTATTGGTATCGGGGAGATGGTTGATGCATTTCTTGGTACGTGTACAAAAATTATTGTAAACACCTATAATCATTTTCAACTTAATTTGCACGTGCTAGTGTTTACTCGGGTTGTGATTACGTGATTAGTACTGTTTTGGGATTTAATTCCTTTGTACATACACATAAATGTTGTTTTCTTTTAAATATATTTATTGTATAATTTTATGAATGGGTTCAGGGGTATCACCAAGAGTGAGAATCGAACAAGCCTCCGTTCCGGAGACTGAATCTTCTTCTTCCGCAACAACTAATCCTAGCCCTGTTCCACCCATGAGAAGAATTGCCAAAAGCTTTAGTGTTGCTTCGTCTAGTTCATCCAGTGTACAAAAGGGTATTTTTTGCACATTATTGAATTAATTTGCATGAAATCTTGTTAAATGCTTAGCTTGAAAATAGTAAACAAAGTAGTAGTAGTAGTGCACAATTGAGTATGCATCAAGCTAATTAAATTTTACTCTGGCTAAACTACTCTTATTAAACTTGATGAGAATTTTTACATTTGTAATATTTGCAGGTAGTGGCAGAAATTCGTTATTAGGAATTGGTAGAGCAAAAGACACTTCATCAATTCCCTCATCTCAGCCTCAATCTGCCAATGGCAGCATTCAAAGCGTTCAGTCTACACCAACATCAATAAACAGTGTCTTTAAAGAAGGGATTCCTTCAACACCTTTAGCTCGAAGACCTAAAGTCAATAGTATTTTGCACATATTTGGTCCGTGGCTGTTTGAAGCAGCCTTGTCTTGTTGTGAACCAAAGCATGGTTAGTGTTCTTGTTTAATTTGGTGTATGTTTTCTAATATTTTCAAACATTTAAAATAGACGGAGAAGTACGGAGGACTTCTCGCGGATCTGCAGTCCCTGCAGCCCTGCCAGAAAATATCGATATACCACATTCTATTACAATTGATAAGTATTATTTGGGTCGCGCGAAGGCACTGAGAATTTTGTGCAAAATATTTTCTTCAAAGCAAACGGGCGAAGACATTCTTCCATCTTATTTGGCGAGGTTTTACATTGCTGTAAATATGGGTCTGAAGGTATGTGCTGGCCTTTGTCTGTAGTTTTTCATTAAGTTATCCGAGTGTGAAATGTTTGAGACAGAAATTGAAAATTCATAAGAAACAAGTTTGTGTTGAGCGTCATCCTCTTCTGACTTGTGGATTTTTTATTAAATTTTTTTTTGTGATTTTTATCCACACACAGTCCAAACATATCCGCTTTATTAAATACATGCAGTTATATAAATAGTATAGGTTTAGAAAAAAAGTAAAATGTGAAAATCAACCAACAGTTGAGTTGAATGAAGCTTTTTGTACAGATTTTTTTAGTGTGGTGTGGTGATACCTGAAAACGTCTTTTCATTGACAAGGAAGGACTATATAGAATTGAATAGAATGAAGATTTTCTGCAAACAAGATCTGGATTTGAAATGATAAGAGAGAAAGAGAATATGGGTTATAAGCCAAACTACAAGTAAAATATATTAAGGAAAAGCTTTTACCACGTCCTAACTATCAAATTATAAGTGTAAAGAGGTGAAAGGGAGAAACAGATTGGGAAATCCTTATATATCTCTCTCTCCCTCTCTCTTTAGAAAATACTTTCTGGATGAGATGTAGTTGAGAAAATTCTATTTGTATTTGTCCCGTGTTTGTGAGATTGTGTATTGTGTGTTGAATGAGAGATTGAGAAGAGTTTCTGACTGACTGAAATCTTTTCAGGATACGCGTCACATTGAGGTGTTGATTTCGATTTTGTCCAATTCTTCGGTAAATCTATTGAGGACGGGTATGGATGGAGTCATGTGCCTAACGCCTAGCATTGTCACTGCTCTCGAAGCTGTTTTACCAAGTAAAGATGCCCTAAGGAATGATAGAAGATCCGCAATTGTATTATTGTTATCCCTACTCTCTCTTCCACTCCATTTCTTGGTAACCTTTAATGAATTTATTTGTGATACTTTCCTCTCTACTCTTTCGTGCTTTCTTTTAATGTCCTTGTTGAAAGGAAATGCTTCAAAAAGTTATCCCCTCATCATCAAGCTTTCTACTTTGGTTGGTAGCCAATTAGGTATTCTGGACATTCTACCGTGATTTCTGCTTCACAGTAATTATTTAATTGGAAACTTGATCAGATCAGATAACTTGGACATTGATATACCCTACAACATGTCTATCGGCACTGCATTCTTCTAATATTTATATTAACGTCGAGAGGATGCATAAACGTGGTCTAATATCTTTTATAAATAAAATTATTTCAGAATGTTCCAATAAGAGAGGTACTAGGGAAAAATGGGCATGTGGCAACATTTATGCAACTCAAACCAAGATTGGCCAATTTGCTAACAAATACACTTCAAGTTGAGACAGATTCAGTTAACATTCAAATGCTTCTTGGTATGATTTAATGAATATTTAGTTCTTTAACTTTTAAATATCTTTGATTAAATGTTTAGGTGGGTTACTAATGTTTGTCAGTGACATTGCTGCTTTTGAAGAAGTTGACAAAGCGTCCGTTAATTTGGGTGCAGAGTCTCCAACAAACATAATGTCATCAGGTTTGTCATTGTACTAATTATTGTTGAACTACACATGCCTTTCTCGTTGTTAATTATATTGCGCTTTGTCTATGTTTTGTATTGTTTGTTTCATACATTTTATTTTAATTGCACAGAAGACACTAGCATGAGAAGTTTTAGCGATTATAGCAATAGCTTTGATGAACATTTACCGGATACCGGAGAAGGTCCCATAGGTTTGCTATTTTTATTTACATTTGCATGAATGTCTTTATACGTGTTATATGCCATTAATTAATAAGCATGCTTCAAACAACTTTTTTTTGATTCAAAGTGAAATGGTTAAATTAAATTGTAGATTCGGCACATGCATTGTTTGTCCGGAGCACATATCTGATTTGCCACAAGTTGATATCAACTTGGAAGATTGATTTGCCTGTTTCTCTTGCTTCGTTGGAACTTCTTAATGGTTTGGCCAGGATCAAGATTCAGGATCAAGGTATGGACACACTTCAGTAGTAAGAGAAAGCGAGTAAACTTTTCTCTTTAGTTTTGCTTAGCTTGCAAGTCCAAAAAAACACAGGATTGCTTGAAATGAGTAAAATTGGGATCGACGAACAAATTTTGGCATTTCGTAACTAATTGGTTGACGTAGTTCATTAATCATTTAGTTGGGATATAGCAAAGAAAATAATTAAAGTTTTTTTACTTGACTTTTTTTCTACGAATATTCCATTATTTTCGATCTAAGGTCGACATCTGTCAAACTCTAATTAAAGAGAGACATTGGAAGCTATTTCATGAGATGGAAAGTAATTCATTCTCTATTTATTCTCTAGAGGACAAAAAGGGTATTCTATATGTAATTTCAGTCACAACAATCACGAGATTTCCAATTTAAACTTTTGACTTAATGAACAAGTAATTAAAATAAAGTAAATGAGCGAGTTGCCATCAAGCCAAAGCAGTTTTGTGTTTGCCCAGTTTTTTTCTTTCATTAGGAAAGTAGTGATAATTTATAAACATCAAAATTAGTTAGTAGATAGTTCTTTTCGTATTAATTACTTTGGGCTCAACTCTTACCAATCTTTTAAAAATGTCATTTTTATTATTTGAATTGAATAGATCCATTAGAATGCCGACGAGCTGTAAAATGGACTTGCGATTTCATAATTCATCAGGTAATAACAATATCAATATGCTGATTACTTGTCCATGCAAGAAATATGTACGCATACAAAGAAACTAATACATGCATATAATATTAAATTATAATTTCAGTGCTCGAGACCACCTCCATCTCATTCCAAAGATCTTCATTCAAGCATTGTGGCTGCTTTCCAATGTGTCACAACCTGGCTAACGGCACATCCCGAGACACTAGACAAGGATACGCTTTACACTGTACTTGAAGTTGTTGAATTTGGAATTTCTGGAACAAAGTCTCAGGCAAGTGTCGCGTATTTCCCATGTTCAAGAAGAAATTAATGCACTTTTCCTGGTTTTCTTCTGTGATTAGCAGTTTGCATGCTCTTATCTTGACATTAAAATATTACTTCCGCTATTGAATAGACTGCATCCAGTTTGTACATTTTGATTATTCCAAGTTTTAGTAGTTATTTGAAACTATTTCTGTATTTTACAGGGAAAGCCTGGAGAACCTTTGAAGCTAAAGGATGAAAAAGATTTAAAACCTGTGTCGCTGCGAGTGCGAGATGCAGCAGAAGCTCTGTTGGCTGTAATTTTCGAACAGGTATTATTAACGAAGTTCTTTTAATTAAAATCGGCTGAAAGATTCGATGGATTAGGATTTAGTCAGTAATTACTCTTCCTCGAAATCAATGTGATGAGACATTAATGAAAAGAAGCATTATAATTACCTCGCTAATATAAAATGTTCTGCTTCATTATATGTTTCCAATAAAGTCTGAGATTAATTAAAAGGACTCTCTTTCATCCTTGAAAAGGGAATAATACGAATGGTGCCTAACCTACCGTTAAATATCATTCTAGGTTGGAAAATATGCTCCATCAAATGGAGTCAAAACATCTTCCTTGGATGAATTTGTCCTTTTAAGTCAGATTTATTCTCAAGAAAACCTAACAAAAGAGGAAGTTATTAAGCACTTCCGTTACTTTGTGATTGATCATACCATTTTGATATCACTATTTGAAGAACCACTTGGAAATAACCAGGGTATACCAACTAACGACCACAAAAGTTTTCATAATGAGATTAATAATAAATGACACGTATGATTACAATTCAGACCCACAGCCGACAGTTACAATGATATTGCGAGGCCCAACTGGGCGTCACGCGTGGACATTACAACTTCGTCACATGTCCAGGTGCAAAAGCAAATCATTTTCAAATTCGGGAAGCAATCCTGGTCGTCCATTACCCATAAATGATGTGGGAATTCGATACGATATCCTGCATCGTTTCTTTCCTGAAAGTGCAGACCGAATTGTATTTTGTAAGGCGTAAGTGAAAGTTACTAAAATTTAGATTAAGGATTGGATGGTGGAATGTGATAGAATTTTAGTTTCTTTGGGTGTAAAATTTTGATGGGAAAGGCGTAAAATAAGTGAAATTGCTCTAAATGATAGATAGGAAGGAAATTTTATTATGAAAGAAAATAGGATTCCTGTTTTTGCATGACTCGCTTCACTTTTTCATCCATGTTGCATTTGGTTTTATTGAAACTTGAAAGTCTTTATTATTTCTTGGCTGTTCTACATAGGGATAATGCCATCCCTGGTTTGGACTGCATTAGTGAAAACTCGGAGACTGCTGATGCATTGGAACAAAGTAGACTTTCCATGATTTTAGAGAATCAAATTCGTCTTGAGAAATCTGTAGAAAATATGATTCGGGAAGAAGCAGACGAAAGCTATGAAAGATTTGAAGCACAAGCACCACCACCTGTTTCGCAAGAGTTTCAAACTGCTAGACTTCTTTTGTCTCATCTTGGATGTATTTCAGCCCAGGTTCGTATATATGCCCATTCGAAATTAATTTTATTGAATCATGACTATGATGAGTGAGCCGCATGTGTTCAGGATAAATAAAATGTATTGTACTTGGCTACCTGCCGGATTTAAGATTACATTATGTAACCTTTCAAAATAACACAATTTATTTGTATCGATCATTTTCAGGATGAGAAGAATGATTTTTCTTCCTCCAAACTCATCGCTATTGACTCGACACATCCGGACTTTATAACAGAGTTGGAAAACTTGGACGCAACCAGCTGCCGCACTTGTGATACTGTTCACGTTTTTTATGTTCGATCAGGACAGAAGACGAAAGAAGAGATTTTGGCCAATGTGGTATGTCAATTTTCTGTTGTTCATCTTCTGCATGCACTCTTGTCATGTCACATGTCATATATATATATATAGTTTTAAAAAAAACTGAAGGTCAAGTATGATTGACATGAAAGAAATATGGTAAAATTGACTATCCATCAATTTTCATCCGTAGGAAACCCGAGGAAATGTTCATGCACATTTTCTCGAATTCTTATTGTCTCTGGGGTGGCCTGTGAGCATTTCTCATCACGCTGGATGGACTGGAAATATTCATACAAGTTGGAAGCATCTTAATCCACACGAACCCTCTTCCGCTGGTTTGAACCCCCTAACAGCCAACAAAAACAGAGGATCCAGTGAAAATCAAAAAGAAAACGAGAATCACGGAGGAAGTCTGTACAATGGAGAAAGGTTTGTTCTGTACTGGACTGATGTCACATCTGAAATTGCTTTTATTGTTCCAACTCTTCCAACCACCACTGGGAAGAACTCTTTGAAGAATGAAGAGACTGCTCCAGTTGTTTGGGATATTGGAGGAGAGTCAATAACAAACCCCACGCAGTCTGCTCAAGGTTTTACAAAAATCCTTATTTTTTTATGCATATTAATGAATAGAAAAGTTTCATTTATTTTGTCTTTGATTCAGACGAGAAAAACAAGGTCGATTCGAATGCAAAAGAATTTGAAAAACATTTTATAAACTCGAATGAGGGAGTAAACAAGACAAACAAAGCTGTAAGCGGAAAGCTAATTGACACAAAAATTTTTGTTGTGTGGCTGGAAAAATTTGAAGATTCCTTCCATTTCCCTGCGGGTAGATTTATATAACTTTCACTTTTACATAAGTGAATATATTTCATCATGTTTTTTAATCCGCTTTTTGCAGCCGATTTAATGAGCTCTAGCTCTACAAATACGGGGGTGGAAACAAATTGTAAGCCTTTGGAACCTTCGCTAATCATTTTTATTCATGCTTTGCAAAACGGACTTTTTCGAATCAAAATGGAAGGAGAGCCTTTGAGGTGCGTGTTTTAACAGAGCTGTATGTATTTTCATTTTCATACACTTTGCCAATGTGAAAATATTTTCAGAGTGGGTTTGGCAACTCCTCTGATCGATGGCATGGTTGTAAGTCGAAGAGTCTTGGGTAATTTAGTGAGACAGACATCACTTAACATGGCAAGAAGAAAAAGACTTGAGAATGATAGGTAATAAAAAAAGAACGAGACTTGCTTAATTTCTCGGAATGCTTAGTATCACTTTGCCTCATAATAATTAATTGTGTATTACTACTTACTACTATAGCTATCAGCCACCACATGTCCGACGGAAGCTGAAAATCCAAGAAATTTCTACCAAATTTATGACTTCCTTGTCTGCTCCAGAATTCTATGCCCATTTTTTCCAAGGTACTCCTCAGCAGACATCAAAATCGGACGAGTCTTACCAAGTATGACATTTTGGTAAGAAAAGCAATTAAATGTTTATGCCTCATCTTAAAAGCAATTTAATGCGGATATTAGAATTTGAAATGGGAAATATCAAATGTTGAAATTAAATTTTGAGTAAGATATCAATCAACGTGTTAGTATAGCGCATACTCCACTCAAGCACCTTCACATAAAATATATTATGTGGCTGTTTTATGAAATGACCTCGATGGAAATCATAGTCCCTAACACTACGAAAGTAATTAGTAACATAATGTGTAGTTTGAAAGTATTATGTAGACACCACTGCCCTGTTTCAGCCGTGTAATTACACATGAAATGGTCCAAATGTGAAAGTGACAGGGGTATAAAACTTGAATATCCAATATCCTCCTCTGAAATTGATAGTTTACGAGTAATACCAATCATGTTTTACAGCTAAATTCCCTTGCTTTATTAATATGAACAAATTCCTGGGAGTTGAATCCGTATTACTTAGATTAGCGTGGGGAAAGCGTAGAGTTTCTATTCAGCCAGTGTTTCATTTTACAGCTTAGCCATGTGTTGGCTGATACTTTCCCCATATCGCAATAGAATACGCAAGTAGACCAAAGATTAGGATTACAGAAAAAGAGCAAACATGAAATGCGGATTTGTTTCAATAGCTTGTCAAGTTTATTACCCAAACTTACGCGCACTTTGGACCTATAAACTATGAAGTAGTTTGCTTGATATTTAGTTTGGGTGATTTGGATTTTGCTTTGAGCAACACAAAGTATTTCAACCGTTATGTTTGTATGGGAGAACAAGGATGGAGAAACATGAAATGAAAGGTAGACTCTATATAAAGCTATAACTATTTAGCATTGTGAAAACTAATGTTTCTCAAATCGCCCCATTTCAAAAAATATAAGTTTGTTAAAAGTGGAAGAATCTACTTTCCCTTTTATAGCCCGGTTTAAAGTCTTTTACTACTATTGCTTCAAGTGTGCTTTTGTTGTTGGTTTTGAAGAGAAAATCTTGTTTTCTTAAAAATTACTACAGCATATAAATATCAAAGAGTATTGCTGGATTTTTAGTTTGATGTTTCATTTTATAAAAGTAATTAGTTGGGTTAATTCAAGCTTGAAAAAGCAACCAAGTTTTTTAACTTGCTTTGAAATATGCTCACAAACAAGTTATCGGCGCAGAGGCGACAATATTATTGCCATTTTTAGCTAGTCACAAGTGAAAACGCAATAAGCTGGGGACTCGATATGAAAAATAAATAGCACTTGGGTTTATATATTGGTTTTAGCATGTCAAGGCATTTGGTATTTGGAAGTATTAGAGAAAAACATTTCATTTCTGCAGATGGAAGAGGACAAAAGAAGGCTTTGACAGTCGTTTAATTCCACATATTTGCTGCTTTTCAAAAACTCGAATTCATCCCAGAGCTAGAGACCACTCTACGGCTTTAGCAGTCGTTCTTTACATAATACTCTGCTGAAGTGGAGTTTAGAGTATCTCCATTGCGGCATCGTTTATTTACGGTGAAAGCAATTCACCAACATTGTGGATTTGTGTACAAACTTGCGACAAAAATTCTTCGTCTGACATGACGTGAATGAGGTTTATTTTTACTTGAATTTCTCCACTGTTGTATGATTAGGAAAATATCGCTGACTGAAGATGAGACGCATTTTCCCTTTCATCACTTTCACCAAACATTTTTAAAAGGGATTTTTTTATTAGTTTCTGTTTTATTTTAAATTGCCAAATTAGTTTCTTGATTCAAACTACATTTTAGATTGTAGAATGTTAGATAAATTGAGACGAATGAGATTGCAAATTGGATCTGTTGGTTTCTTCCAATTATTACAACAAGTAACTAGTAACAGGGCTGCGTTAGCTCCCCAAGTCCATTAATTTGAGTTTGAATTAAGAGAGATGTCGTAATTTGTCTACTACTCGGTCTCTGCTGTGTCCTCTTATTTCACCCTCCAATTTCCTTCGACATTGAACACCTTCTTCAATTTTAATCCTTGTTGGGTGTGGGTATTGGTTTGCTTTAGGTCAATAAATAATCAAGTAAATTGTCTTTTCCACCTCCGAGCGCGACAATAAATTGGATTGGCCATGTTTATTTTATGAGTAACTTTTTTCATGTGTGACCACCATACTTCTTTTGTTACAAGCCAAAAGCTATATATTTAAGCAGCTGCAATAAGATAAGATAATTATTGTAAACGTCGTTCCTTCTTACTAATTGAAAGGAAACGGCACGGCATTTTATTTCAAGTAATCAGCATTTTTTGCTTTTATTATACACATTCATTGGCCCTTGAATTTATCTGATCTGAAGAGTAGCTGATTATGAATTCGGCCGTATATAATCAGTCAGCCATGGCTTCCTCTCTCTCCCTGGTAGTAAATTGGAACTTGACATATAAGACAAATGTCAATGAGTATAAGAACGTGATATTCCACGGATATGGAAAGTACTTGTGAGTTTTCTCCAACAAATTCAAGCACTAGAGACAGTTCATTCTTCAATTTCTTGAAGAATTTACAAGACTTTTTGCAAGGTAAATTATGATGATGATGATGATAAAGGAAGCCCTCCATGTTCAAGCTCGTTATGATAGGTGGATGATAATTTAGGGCGCACAAAGAATTTAATAAGGCTTAATGGTGGATAATATGATATGGCAGAGTTGGATGACGTTTTTGAACTGCATGAGTAAACTCTTGTGGTCCCAGTGAGGCAGCATAATTTACTAAATTTTGATCTGGAGCAAAGAAGCATGCATAAAAGGGTAGCCAGGTATTTAGAAATTCTAGAAGATCCATGAAGATGATTTTGAATGAGCTCTGGAAGGCTTTGGAGCTCTTTCTTTCTCTTGTCCTGTTATGTGTGTTGTGGGGTTCATTATTATCTGAAAAGGCGATTAACTCTTGCCAAGGCTTGTCTGGTTTTGAAATGATGTGATTTTGTTCTGCTGTGGCACATGAGTGATATATAAATCCATATTCCTAGGTATTTAGGTTATGTATGTATTTCGGAGAAGAGCTTTCGCCATTCATCAGAGAATTAACGAGCTTAAAGCAGAAAGAAAAGCTTGACTCTTTTGAATATTTTTTTTATCCTTTTATAGAGAAAGTCTTGTGAAAAGAACTCTACGAAATTAATTAGCTGACTGATTCCTAATTTCATTGGAGTTTTTTCAGCTTACCTTCTTTTACCTTTCTCTTAAATTGTATGTGTATATATAAGCTCTACTAGATGCAATTGAAAGGAGAGCAAAAAGAGAGAGTTTTGTATGGGCTCGGTATTTTTAAAACGTTTCCTTGTTAGAAGGAACGATCTTTTTTATTTTGTATGGCCCAACTTTTTTCATTTAATTTTCTATAAAAGCAAAGACTTGCACTGTATGGGGGAAGTGGAATTTTGTAAAGGAATTAGCATGGCATGTTATTACGTATTTTACAAGACCAACAGAAAATGTGTTCTTTCCTGTTAAAAGAAGTTTCCGTTGAACCCAAAAATAAAACATGCTCCGTCTCTCTTTCTCTCTCTAATGATTGTTTGTGTGTATGAAAGCGGAAGGATTTAGTTTTCAAGTACCTAAAGGTATTGTCATGCGGTAAGACAGTGTTGGTGGAAAATACAAGTATTGCAAAAGGATGTTGAAGGGAAAGAAATGGTTCGATTGACTTGTCATGTGGAGGCTAGAATGTGACACACGGATGATAATGATTATGAGACAGACAGAGGTTGAGAGAGAAAATGAATGGAGAGAGATTCTCCTTGTCTCCCATGTTTCCTTTTCCTCTAGTCCAACTTTCTCTTCTAAAATTATTATTATTACATTGCCCACAACACGTCTGAATGCAATCATGATTTACGCCTTTTACTTTGAATTTTGGAAAAAATATTAACAACACGTGGTCATATTTTAGTACCTATAGTCAGGTACAAAAAAGGTCAAGTATCAGGCACAATTTTTATTTGTATGTGAACGTTTTTTCAATAGAGTCTCATTCATTATAAAGATTGTGTGTTGAGAAGAGTAAAGTTGGTGGATGTTAGTGGAAGGAGGGTTAAAGTGAATAATGAAGAATGAAACGCTGTTCCTTTTTAGGAGAAAGTTGAGATGAAAATGATTATGATTATGGGGAAGAGGAATGAGTGGTGAAGAGGATCAAGTTTTTGTGAATCTTTTTTTCTTTCTCTCTCTTTCTCTCCTGCGGTTTCCCTTCATTGAACATTCGCTGCCTAGTGCCTGGGCTCTGTCTTCACTGTTCACTCTCTCTCCCAATCGTTATCATTAACTTCAGCTCCCATTTACATCAGTTTGTCTATGGATGGAATTACTATGAAGATGAGTCAAGTATTACTACCTTTTTGTACTCAAATGAGAGAAAGTACAAGATTTGAAATTATCCAGTTCAGTCGTTTGCTTATTAGTCCAACTTCTTTGTTTGCTGGCTAGTTTTTGGAAAATTATGGATGGTCGTTGCTTTTGTAAGGGATTGACAGAATGTATATGTCTGTTGTCTACTCGTGCAGAAAAGGCATACGTAATTGAGAGCAGAAGATGGGCATTGAAAATATATAGTACTTGATAAAGTAGCAGATGGGGAAAAAGGCTTGAGAAAAGATGTAACAGGAAATTGTTATTTACAAGTGGATGATTATAGTTAATGGCTGCTGATGGGTCAAGCTGCTGGATAATTTCAACTTTTCACTATTTGATTGGGATAAATGAGGAGAAGAGTAGAATTGTATAAGTTGCTTGCTCATTAGTTATCTTGTCCACTCATGTTTTTACAGCAAACTACGATCCAAGGCTTTGTACATGGTAAAAGTTTGAAGAGGATTATTATTATGCTCTCTATCCTTGAAACTTATCGCTGTATGAGGTCCCATGTTTTGACGGGATTTAACAAATTTGAAAGCTGTATGCTGTTGGTTTATTTTCAAAATTTATGACAAGGATTTCCTGTCACGTAATGTTTTTGGTGGTCTTTTTGTTTGCAGATTTGTGAAGACTCGCCGATAAGTCGGACCCTCAGGGATAAATTTAATAGCAAAACTTAAACCAAAGTGAGTGAAATTCATCATTCCTCATCCCACAAAACATGGAAGGATTATTATTGTGAGTTTGGTGCTTTAATCGAAAATGTTAAATATATAGCTTTAATTTTTACAATGTTTTATATTTTAATGGATTTGTATTTAATATTGTTTTAAATGCGCAATAATTGTATATCCTTAATAATAAAATAATTTTAAATTTGATTACTTGAGATTTTTTTTTATTCGGGGGTGAAAATGTTGAGACAATCTGACAAGAAGATTGTTTTCTTCAGAATTTTCAAGTGTCTGCTGGCTGTTTGTCGTTGTTGTCGTTGAAAGGTCTATAGACAACACTTGCGTATTTACAATGATCTCAAAAATATCTTGAACAAACATTTTGTTTCTGGTGAAAGCACGACAATATTTTATTCAACTCCATGTTTTCTAATAAAAACGACAATAATACCAATAAATAATTTCTAAATAAAAAATGTTTTTTAATTAAAGTTTTAGACTTATGGTGAGAATGAAAACTTTAAAACCACATATTGACTTTCTCTTGTTTTCTTTGTTGGCCACAAAACACTAAATATGAGACTTGGTTCCGTCGTCTTGTCTTTCTTCATAGATGAGTGCGTACTTCCTCAATTTATTTCCCATTTCTTGTTGAAACTAAATCGCCTGCTGTCTCCTTGCTTTCTATGCAGCACTTGAATTGAAGCAGCCCATCCATCCGTTGTTGAAGAAGTCGATTATTATAAAAGTTGAGGAATATAATATGATGTCAGGAGCCTTTGTTCCTTTTCATCATCATCGGTAGAAAAACTTTTGATGGAAGTTTCTCAAGACAAAGACAAACCGAGAGCTTCCGTCCTCCTCCTTCATCTTCCATTGATAATGGTATGCAACTTCAGTGAAATGGAATAGCAATTCTAATATTCAAACTAAACGAGCATTGTCCTACGTCATCCATCTCCCAAATTTAACTCCACCATTGTGTCCTTGTTTTAAAAGAAGAAGAAGAAGACGAGGGGATGGGAAATGGATGGATAATTTATTGAAAAGAGACAAGAAACTCTTACTTATATTTCTCTCATATTCCAATTCTTCCTTCATCTCAAATCTGTTGAGAAATGACACAACGAGTGAAGAAAGGATTTGTGTTTTACTGTTTTTGTCTATAAAGCTTTTTTGTAATCCGAACTGGAATTATGCTAGGTATGATTTGGTTTAAGTAATTGACAAATCCTTGTAAAACAGGTATTACTTATTTCCATTTTCAAGTAATGCAAAACTTTTATTGAGAAGATAATACAATGTTTGATAATAAAATTGAAAGCGTACTTTGGTTGGTTGGCTTCTATAATAATATATTTCCGTGTATAGTTTCAAATTGTACTTGAATATGGAGTAGTTTCTGATAGTTTCCATTTCTTGTTAAAATGTTTGTTTTGTGTATCATCGCATCTTCTTCTATCCATCCTTCAATTCAGTGGCTGTGTAAACTATGCATTCTGTGTATACTTTGAGTGTCTATGAAGTGAAAGCTCTTAAATCGTGTCTTGCTCCATTGAACCATACCAAAATAAATTTACATTAATATCTGTCAGAAATTTCCTCGCTAGAATTTTGTCACTTATTAGTTTTTCTTATGAAAGGGCTCACAAGCCAGCAGGTCATTGAAACTTTATGAAGTATGAAAGTATGAAATGGAACGTCCTCCTTTTGTTATTCTTGGAAAAGAATGAGTCCTCTCAACTTGTACTTCAACTTTCTCCTGGCCACAAACTTTGGCCAAGCAATAAGTAAGTCACAAAATCTACGACCGACCAAAGTCTCACCACACCGCAGTAAAGTATCACACAGCCATTCAAACCTATTTGTTACCAAACTAATCCACCTATTTGTGCATGTGTCATTTATTTCCTTTACTACTAATTCCCATTTATTATTACATTACACGTTGCAACATTCTATATATTATAATATATTCAGAACGAAAGATAAATAATCAGAATTAATTGGTACTCACAATTGTAGCTCAGAATTTATTTACATAGGTTTCGAGTTTATGGTGTTCAATTTGCATCATGGCCTGTATTTTTTTTTAAGTTTTACACAAGTACGAAATTAAAAATATGTGTACTATTCGTGATTAAAAGCAAAAGTTAGGGCCGATGACAAAATTGCATATTTAATGGAATTGCTGGAAATAATAAAAAAACAGTGGTAACCTAAAATTGAGCTGGGATGGTTTTAGAAAAAGTCTTCCAGTCCATGAGCAAACCGCAATATACTTAATGGGCGTTGAACAAAAGAAAGGATACAGAGAAAACAAGCTCAACAGAATAAGGGAACTGGTGGATGGATGAATTGTAAGGCTTTTAAAAACTTCTTCTACGCTCTCAATTAAAATTCGTCTCTTTTTATGGAAATGAAGGGCTTTTCCATCCAACTAGAATTTACATTTTTGTAAATGCTTTCACTTAACTTGGATTTCAACTCGCAGTCTCTCACTTTCTTTTCTGTTTGCCATCAACTAAATTTCGGGCTCCTATTCTTTACATTTCTTATTTTAGTCTAGAAATAGTTAGTCAGAGTGCAGCTAATATTATGCAGGTCACAAAAACAATGCCCAGCGTAAAACAATGGCTAGCAAGTAACAATTCTTTTAAAGGGGCAATAGGAGAATATAAATAATAAATTAAAGTCGTCACGAAACTGAGACTTTTTGTCTTGAATATAAGTATATATGTATGTACATGTACTTTACTACCATATCTACTTTACTACCATACCAAACAAAATTACACAATACGGATACGGATACTTGATGATAAAAGGGGCTTTTAGACCTAAAATAATTTCCCTCATTTTGTCTATTGTACTGCATAAAATCTTCCATACGTTTAAAAGCCTTTCACTCAACAGCTTTTCAGTTAAAATCCTTCCCTGACAATCCACTGAGGCAATTTTCATTCCGCAATCAAACATTCACTTAACTCAAGGGTAGTAGACTTTTTATTATATAGTGCATTCGAAAAAGTAAAAGTATTTGTACAAACACAGCAATGTAGATATGTAGATATTGATATAGGGGCAATGCAAGATTTTCTTTATATAAGATTTTACATCCATGATGAATCCAATTAATTAGTTTAGTTAATTTCTTGAAAAAAGAGCCTGATTCTTCGTCAACGTTGGGGAAAAGTTTAAAAATAAAATCTTTGAAACTTTTAAAATTCTTTCCGAATCAATCAAAGTCAGACAATATGGGAGGTGGAGTGAAAAAATGCCTACTTAGGAAACTAATTAACAAGTGACAACTTGTGTAAAACTATAATGAAAAGCTTTTACCTGCTCATGAATCACTGTCTATCTCCTATCTCTTTCTACTTCTATGAGGGCTAGCTAACAAGAGTTTCTCAAGTATCAAAATTTCCATGAAAAAGTCCCAACTTTTTATCTATTTTTAATCTTTTAAAAGTTACTCTACCAAGATAATGTTAAGCCCTCTTGAACCTTTGCTGAACTCTCCAAATTTCTCTCCGTCTTACCTTTGATTTCACATAGTACCGATTTAAAAGTGAAAGTGAAGAAAATTCTTAATCAGATTATTTCTTTCGCTATTGTTTAAGCCATATTCACTTTGGACTTTACTCAACTTCATTCTCCATAACTTTGCCATCCCTTTGCATGTTGTAGGCTAAACCCTTTGAAAATGATTGAACTACTAGATAAGTGAGTGATGGGAGTCTTATCAGTTTCTTTTACCAAGCTCATGTTGATTGATTTATTAATAAGAGATTATTTCAAAGTTAGTTTTAGTTTAGGGATTACAGTTCCTTGAAGAAGGATTAAAGAAAATTGTTTCCAAAACTTTTAAATTGGATTTTCATTAAATATTGAGGGAGTTTTCAAGTTTGGATGATTACAAAGATTCATAACTGTATAGCATCTTTAAAAAGATTAAATCTTGAAAAAGCTGTAATTTCCTAAATGATCTATACGTTAAAGCTTTTCTGCCCTAATAAAGTATAATGAATTAATTATTTTCCACTCAATCCATTAAGTTTGGAAAATAAAAACTTTGCATAATTTAGCCTCGCATATAAAGTGTTTATTCAAAATAAATCCCTTTAAAATAAAGTGTTGAAGTGACTTTTGTGCATAATGGATATGACTATTACACGTTTTACAATTTGTAGCTTATTTACGCATGGGAAATTCAAAATAATGACGGCGTTATGATGCTGGTTGTGCTCCACTCAACTGCAAAATTAGGGCTTTAATGAATCTTATGAGCATAACGGAGCTAAAGTGCAAAATATCTCGTTATCCCAAAATTCCCCATCCCATGCATTCCAATGAAAGCCCACTGTCCTAACAATATTATGAGAAGCAGTGGCAAAACAGTGCCAAAGTAAATCAACCTTATGACTTTGACGGATGATGATGGACGAGTTTATATACAGAGCTCATTGAGCTGAACTCAAAGACGAACAACCGAATGTCCTTTTTATGATCTTATTATTAAGGGGTGTAACCTCTCTGAAAAAATATCATTTGTTGGTCTGTCTTAGAACTGTAATGTATATATAAATATACAATGAATATGGTTATGAATGTATCTGGGGAAAGTGAGATTTGAAATCTTTGAAGAGTCATACTTGTTTGCTACATCCGGTTGTAACAAGTATTCATCACTCCATTATTTTTTGAAAGCAAAAGAAAACTGCATTACATCTTAAAACTTATCCATTTACTTTCATAATGACGTTTGCAAGTACTTACATACATGCTTTTAGAAAAAAATAAAAAGAAAGCGTCAAGCCATATGAACCCAAAATACATATTTACTCATCCTTAGTTAAATTATAATCTTTCTTCTTATTATTGGCGAATATTTTGTCGCTTTACCACTTTATTTAATGTTATTGTAATTTCATTTGCAAGGTTTTAAAGTTGTTTTTCTTAAATAATGCTTTTATAAACATAATCTTATTTTTTACCACTAAAGTTTTTAAAAAACTTTAAAGCCTTGCAAATGAAATTACAATCACATTAATGATAGTGGTGAAAGTGATGGAATATTCGCTATAGAATAAGAAAAAAGATGCTCTATTATCCAAACTTTCTCCATTGAAGGGACATAAAGATGGCGCGTAGGGTGCAAAATTAATCTGCCGGTTGTTGTACTGCTTTCCAATAACTACTGTGTTTGTGTTTAAAAGTTATTGCTATCGTAAAAGTTTACTGGTTAACTTTGTTGGTACATGAACTTATTTTCTCAGATAGAATATCAAATACAAATAGCAACAATCCGTCAACTTTCCCCAACTTACAATTAAGGTGCACAAGTGTTCATGTACAAATTAGCTGTAAAGAAGCACGTATTCTCGTAATGTTTATAATATTGCACTCCTTGTTTGCCCTTACTACAAAGTTAGTAACTTTAACAAACCCAAAGTTAATTGGTTTTTGGTCTCTTCTTCGCAGCTTGACTCCAACAGGGAACTAAAGAAAAGAGACTACTTTTATCATACATACTACTACTAACTACTGATGGTGCTTTTGTACTATCGACGATCAACATCTTTTCATGTTTTCTCTTTACTACTACTTGTTTCAAAAAAAAAACTTTGGTCTTGTACGAAATTGTAGGGAGAAATCTCTGGTTTTTATATCGCCGCCTTGGATGTCAATTACTTACGGAGAAAGAAGAATCGAAATTTGATCTCTTGTATTTGTATCATCTCACCTCACTTCAACCCTACTTCACCTCTCACGTATAAGATTAGACTGGAAACGTGACCCTCCGCCTCTTACCTCACTATTTCTCTATCTAAAGTCTTGAAACAGTGGCCAACAACTTTTTTTACTCAGAATTGTACAACAAAAACAGGGAAAGGTGAGATACATCAATAGATTCATGTAAGCATATGTTGTTGTTTGGAAAATAAAGAAATAAAAGTAGCAATTGTGTTTGCAAATCAAATTGAAAGCCTGAAATCTTTATCGTTTTATCTTATCCTGTTCAAATAAAATTGATATTGTTTGCAGTTATATTGCTTCCGGTTAGACTCTTTTATGTTTTATTTGCTCATACCATTTGCTCGACATTTCAGCATGGATTCCGATTAATTGTGTACACAGCCTTCAATATTTTATTACGTTTGCGTCTCCTTTCCAACAATTAAAGTTAAAGAGTTGCAAGAACTGAATAATTAATTTAATACCTGGAAATCATATATGCATTTATTTATTTGCGTGTGTACAGTGTACATTTACGCTATTATATATCATTTCATTTTACAGAACTAAACTTGGGAATGACATAAAGGACATAAAATGTCCAGTGAAATCTAAACTAACCAACAAACCTCATTTCTATACTTGAATCTAAATCTGATCCGAGTAAACATTGAGACTGCTTTAGTTTGGTTAGTGTGGTTGCTTTCACTTCACATTCATTCTTCAGCTTCTCCGTCTCATTATTAATTCCAATCTCGTTTTACACTTGACTCAAGCGTAGCTTAGACAGCTTACTCCTTTCTCACCGGACTAGGACACACTACGACGCCTTCACATGAATGACACTTCTTCTGGAGATATGTTGGAATGTGTACAACAGCCTTGTCATGGATCGGATTCGGATTTAGATTCATTCTGTTTGTTCTGCTTGAAATAAAGTTTCCTTAACTTTCAAAAGTGTTTAGTATGGACATGGAGTACAATGTTTTATTTGGTTTTGAATTGTAATTTGATCCCTTTGCTGGTGGCTCACTTCCGTTTTGTTGATTGTGTACACACAGAATAGAATATATATGCGTGTCTTTGATATTGTTCCATTGTTATTATCTTTTTGTTCTTTTTACTGGATACTTCAAAATTTGTTTGTTCATGTCCAAGAGTTGGAAAAGTATATTCATTTTCCCTTTTCTTTCATTTGCATGTCCAGATGCTTGTGATTTATTACGTGCTTTCAGAATTTGTCATTTCTTTATTAGTCCCAATTCTCTAAGGTTCAGAAGAATGAAATAGTGTACTATAATAAAGGATAGGAGTTCTGTGCGTGGCCTGAGATCAAAGACAAAACAAGTTTACGCATTTAAATGCAAAGAGAAGGTTAAATTTGTTAGTTTTCTTATTCTGTAGTGTTTTGTTTTGAAGGTAAAAGTAGTGCGTAATATGCTATGGGACTTGATTTCATTGCACTGCTTGGGGAATCGAAGGAGACTGATAATACATAATAATAAGATAATATAACGCAACAAGAGCAACAATTCGACTGGATGATTTTCTTTGCCAAGGTTCAAGAACAGAGCAGAGCTAAAATTTTCATTCTCTGATAGAGAGTGAAAGACTGGTTTTAAGAATTTAATGCGTGTATTCTACGCAGTGTATCAATGTCTGTCCCACCTGTGCTCTTTGCCATGTCAAAGTGACAACTTACCCCATAAGACCCTGTCCTTTGCACTTCACTTGACCAATTTAATCACGTTAATAAATTCATGTCCCCATCTCTCCCAAAATCACACACGATATTTACTTATTCGCTTCAATTCGCTTCAATTGGCAACCGTCAATAAATTAATAAAACATTTAAAGTGGATAATCTTTGTGTTAGATATTCAAACGATGGAGTAAATTGTACATGTTTTAGAAGTTGGCACACGTGATTTTCGAATTAAAAATGCAGGCAACTGGTCTGCTTTGGATAATGTGATTTGTTCATGCAGTCGTAAGTATCTTGCACGGAAAACAATTACGTGGAAGGAAGGCGTAGAAATGCCCCTATCAAACATTATATTGTTAATGTCGTAATAATGCATGAATAAACTTTGTCCAGATGTTGGACTTGGCGAGAACGCTTATCGCATTATTACACCTGGATTAGGATTCCGTGTTCTGAACAGGATTGTTAATTTTAGCCACTTACAGTCCTGAATAATAATCACATAAATACATATTGCATTTACTTGTATAAGTAGCTATTAAAATGGGTTAGTTTGGGTTGCATTGAAATGGAAAATAAACTTTGACGGATCGGATCCATTTCGAAAACTATGATTTTATTACAAGGCAAATGTGTTATAACACTGGGCAATGCGAAGCTTAAAATTACATTATTTATGTATAATTGTTTCTTTACTTTACATAAGTAAATCAGCATCAGAAAAAGGAAATCTCACATTGCACATGTCATTTGCTCCACATCCCAGAAAGAAATGGCAGACGAATAAAATCCGTGGGACATGGCCGCGATTTCGAGTGGGAAACGCGTATAAAA
>JAQIXN010000318.1:0-45178 GCA_034698145.1 Proisotoma minuta
TATTCTTTATGTAATTTCACCATAATAAATCGGATCGGATCAAAAAAGTCTTGAAAGTTGAAAGCATTATATTATACGGAAAAGGATTTTTTTTTTCATCTCGTTTAATTTTACGTCGCATTAGCTCAAGGACTTTGCGATATTCTCTAATTTCATAAAGAACAAGGAAAGAAAGAGCTTAACAAAGATTTATTCCATTCATTTCTGTTTCTTTCAAATGTGAATTATTGTAAAGACAATTTTGGGGAATCAAAGAGAAATGATGTCGAATTTGGTTGTGTGCAGTTGGATTATAAATTCCACGGACAAACTATACAACTATTTGTTTTGTGGAGAATTCAATTTATTTAGGGAAAAGGTTTGGTCCGATTTTATTGCTCTACTGTGCAAGTATTATATTGTACGACAATTGGACAATCAATGTAAGAGATGGACATTTATTTGCTTTCTCCAAAGGATTTGCCATTCACTCAAGTACTATACGATATATATGGGGTCCCTTTGGGAAAGAGTTGTTAAAATTCAAAGCATATGTATTTATGTATCCTAAGCTGGGGGCTTAGGAAGCAAGCAAAAATTGCCATGTCCCAAATGTGCTCAATTTCTCCTCTTTTGCATTTTGGTTGCGTATATTTATTCCCTATTCATGGCACTTCATACTCTATCAATTATTTAAATACCGACGGACAAGAAGAGCAATTATAATATGAGGACGTGGCTAAATTTCAAATTTGATGATTTGTTGGGCTATTTATAGATGCTTCATGTCATGCAGATGCGAAAATTCTTTTGAATGCATATAGTGCCAAGTAAATGTTTGGAATTGGATTTGTTGAAGTGAAAATAGTCTGTCATCAAATCTGAGTAAATTGGAAAAGAGGGCAACAAAGTGGAAAATATTGATCTTGACATATGTACAATATCAAAATCTAATAACAATTTGCCTCTTTATGCCCAATATTTTGAATATGTAACAATTCTAAGGAATGGCGGGTGGTTGTGACCTAAAAAGCCCAAGCTTCCTCCAGCAAAATGATTGATTGCGTAGGAGATTCATATCATTGCCTCCTATTCACATCCAGGTAATGGACACAAAGAAAGCGAGTAGTCGGGAAACTTTTCAAAGAGGCTGATCAATATGCATTCATTACATTATTAGGACGAATCTAAAGAAATTTTGTACTATGAATTTGACTAATTTGCAGGGAAAACAAAATTAATCTAAATCCAAACATTGAGCTTGGAATGAGAACGTTGAAGGACAAAGTGTAGTAAATTGAATTTTGGGAGTCTGTGCTAAAATGCGAGGCCACATGGAGATGGAGAAAGTAAATTCTGGTGAAAGCAGAAAGTGGAACCAACTCAATTGAGTTAGAGTTTGAGACTTTGAGTGCGATGGGGAAAAAGAGTGGCACTTTGCTGGGCAACATTTAATTATAATTAATGAACATTTACTCGATCTGACTCCAAGTCACAATTGATCCGTTAAGAACGAAAATAATTGTACAAACTTGTTGCTGCATTTATTGGAATGTTGAAAAACCAGTATTGCTCTCAGCATGTGGTAGGTAAACAAATACATGTACATGGCATCTTTCGAAGACTTTTATTCTTCTTCAGTCAGTCCAACAAGATTCAATTTGGATATACTTAGTTTTGGAAAATAATGGAAAATCAAATTGTGTTATACACCTGCAGTGACAGTCCCCCTGGACGTGCTGTTCAAATTGTTCTGAAACATTTGAACATTCCCTATACCATAAAAACGGTGGATTTTGATTCCGGGGAACACTTTTCTCCCGAGTTTTTAGAGGTTGATAAATAAAACTGGTCGTGAGTTCACATATATTTATACAAGGAATAACTTGCAGATGTATCCTCAAGGAGAAATCCCAGTCTTGAGTGACAAAGGATGGATTATAGGAGAGAGGTTTTAAAACTCTTTGGAAAACCTTTGACATTTATTTGCAATATGTTATGTATTATATATGTATGTAGTGTGGCCATAATACAATATTTAGCCGAAAAATACGGGGAAGATGATACGCTCTACCCCAAAAATGTCAAAGAACGATCCGTTGTCCATCATCGTCTTGCATTTCATCTCTCAAACTATCAAAGGAGAGTCTACGACTACATGATCCTCCCAATGGACTATGCTTATGAAAGGAGCCAAGATAATCTCAACAAGATGAGACATTCTTTGAAAATCTTTGACGAGATTCTTAAAAGACAAAATACACCTTTTGTGGCTGGAGGTATTTACTTGAAACATCATACAATACACTTCTTTTATATGCTTATTTTTTTGTAAATCTTTGCAAACTTTTTAGAAAGCTTGACGATTGCTGATCCTCCGTTATTGATGGCCACTGCTGCTTTAGACGCAATGAACTTTGATCTTTCGGAATTTAGTTTCATTTCCAAATGGTATGAAAATTTCCAAAAATGTTATCCTCAACTTTGGGCCGTGGCAAAAGAAGGACGAGATGGACTTTCGTATTATAATAAGAACCCAAGAGACTTGTCATCCCTTAAACATCCAATTCATCCCACAACTTCCAAGAAATAATAATAATGAAAATTGCATAACGTGTATATAATTATCTGTCGGGGTGGTTGGGTCCAATTAAATGTCCAGCAGAACAAGGACAAATAAAAAAAGTGTAAAGACACAAAGAAAACTTGATTATTTACTACATACTTATATCCCACAGCCCAATGTCCATATTTCATTTACATATAGTATAATATACATATCAACTACTTTTTGCTGCTATCTCAGCCAGTTTATTTATTTATTTTGTTTGGGTATGTACTGCTGTTGAATTGGTAAGATTTATCCTCCAAATCATGGCTCTGTCACTTGATAGGAATAAGTTTGCAAAATTATTGAAAAAAGGGGTCACATTGTACAGCAGAAAATTTTCGTTCAAAAGCAAATGGATCACTACTTCAGATCCGGGAGTTATTTCATCCGCATCTCAAATCCAGCCAATTGTCAATCAAACTATTCCCGAATTTCTCAGAGTCAATTTGCACAAATATGAAAATGCACCTGCCGTGGAATGTGCAATCAGCGGAAGGTGTTATACACATGGACAAGTCCACAGAAAAGGTCAGAGTTTTGCAGGGGCCTTAAAGGCTCACGGCCTGAAAAGAGGAGAAGCTGTTGCCATTCTCTTACCAAATATCCCCGAGTATCCAATCGCAGCTCTTGGGATTTGGGATGCAGGGCTTGTGGCCTCAACCATAAATCCGGGATACACAGTTCCAGAAATTGCGAAACAGGTCAATGATTGTGGCGCCAAGGTCATCGTCACACTTCCAGAGCTTGTGAAAACTGTGACAGAGGTTCAAAAACAGAGTCCTACTCTTAAAAGCATAGTTGTGGTTGGGAAGGATACTTTGGGACATCACTCGTTCTTTGAAATGTCAAACAGTGACCCTGCAAACGTCCAACTTCTTCGTGCATCCGAGATAAATTGCTTAAAAGATACAGTTGTTCTTCCATATTCCAGTGGAACGACCGTAAGGATTCTTTATACAAAGCTCATTATTGTGAAATAAAAAATACTCAAATTCTAATATATACATATTTAGGGTCAACCAAAAGGAGTTGAACTTACCAATTCCACATTTACCACCAACCTTGTACAAATGACTCATCCCCTGTTTAAACAAACCCAATTTTTTGAGGGCGGAAGGGAACAAGAACGGCTGTTTGCCCTGCTGCCATTTTTCCATATGTATGGTCTGCAAATTATTTTGGCCAACAGTTTATATCAAGGGGCTCACACGCTCTGCTTCCCAAAATTCGAGCCTGCAACATTTATCCAAGGAATCAGAAAGCATAAACCCACCGTCCTACATTTGGTCACCCCACTAATAAATTTCATGTGTCAAACAAAAGAATTGACCCCTGAAGATTTGAAATCCATTCGAGGTATCGTTGCAGGCGCGGCCCCGATTGGAAAGACCCTTATCGAACGGTTCGTGGATAGATTTGACCATTTTATATTTTTCCAAGAGGGCTTTGGGATGACGGAATTGAGTTCAGTAAGCCACATCATGCCCCCAGAGCTTAAAAATAGTAAGGCAGGATCGAGTGGGGTGCTCGTCCCATCCACGAGCTCCAAAATCCTGGATCTTGAAACAGGAAAAACTTTGGGGCCTAATCAACTAGGAGAGCTCTGTATTAAAGGGCCACAAGTTATGAAAGGATATTTCAAAAATGAAGCTGCATCCGCTGAAGCGTTCGATAACGAAGGTGCCTTTTTAAAAACTGGAGACATTGGATACTACGATGAACAAGGGTTTCTCTACATTGTGGATCGGTAACTATTTAATTTAATTTACACTTGAGCCTGTTGAGACATAATCTGATCATAATAATATCGTATATAGGAGCAAAGACTTGATCAAAGCAAAGGGGTTTCAAGTGGCCCCTGCAGAGTTAGAGAACATTTTAAGACTTCATCCGGACGTTGCAGATGTAGCCGTTGTGGGTGTGGCTCATGAAAAGTGGGGTGAAGCAGCGAGGGCGTTCATCGTCCCAAAAAATGACTCGCTGAAAGAGTCACATATCCACCAATTTTTGGATGGCAAAGTAGCGGAACACAAGAAACTCGAGGGAGGAGTTCATTTCATTAAAGCCATACCCAAAGCAGGTAACGCTCTAGAGCTACATATATTTTTCATTTAAACTAAATCTTGGTATTTATATAGCTTCCGGAAAAATCTTGAGACGAATGCTCAAATAAACCAGTTAAACTAGTTTTAAATGTTTCTTTAAAATAAATTTTATTTAAAATTGTTGAACACATAAGTTTCAACAACTTCAGCATTTTTCCAAGGCTTGAGCCAAATCTTCAATCAAATCCTCTGAAGATTCTAGTCCAACAGCCACGCGCAAGAAATTGTCAGTGATTCCAAGTCTTAGGCGTTGTTCCAATGGCACCATCACGTGCGTAAATAATGCTCTACAAAGAGAACCAATTTATTTTTTCAACTTTAAAAAAAAATTAAACTAACGGGATCTCAATCAAGCTTTCGCAACCTCCAAAACTGGCTGCATAAGTGAAAATCTTTAACTTTTCCAAAAACTTAAGTGCAGAGCCTTTGTCCTCCTTTATTGTGAAAGATAGTAAAGATGAATGTCCTGAAGATTGTTTGAGGGCTAGAGAATGTTGAGGATGTGACTTCAAAGCAGGGTGATTCACAGACTCCACTTTTGGATGAGTCAACAAATATTGAGCAATCTTTAATGAGTTTTCCATCAAAGCTGGCATCCGCAAATGTAACGTTTTGAGACCACGCGTCACAAGGAAACAGTCAAACGGTGATGGGACGGCTCCAAAAGCTATGTAAAAATTCATCAAATCCAAAGAAAACATTAAATATTTAAATATGCATACAATTTTGATAGTAGCAAAGTTTATCCTTGAGCTCCTCTTTATTGGTCAGAACTGCCCCCATGATGACATCTGCGTGACCACTTGCATATTTTGTCAGTGAGTAATGCACCAGATCTGCCCCCAGATCCAATGGTCGCTAAATAAGTGAAGTCAATATGTTCATTCCGCACTTTGAGCATTGTTGTATTTAAATTTTATAAAGTCGAAAACCAACTTGAAAGAAGGAAGTGAGGACCGTGTTATCAACTGCAATTAAGATATCCTTGGAGTGCTCATGGGCAACTTGTGAAATCAACGCAATGTCAAAAATCTTTAAAGTTGGATTGGCTGGAGACTCCAAGAAAACCATCTATCAAATTATAGATATTTACAAAATAAATTCCTCCAATAAAACCTTCAGAACAGTGTTCATGTAGCCCGAGTCAGGGATTTGTATCTCTCTAAAAATAATGTTTTTCCCCTAACCTAACCCAAATTAACCGAACTATCAGTTACAATCAAACGTTCTGAATAACCGAATCCAAACATTTAAAAAAAATTGTGCGGGGCCCTTTTCAAAACACACAGAGTGTTCCGATGTATTCCCAAAACATGTTTTACGCCCGTGAAAATTGTAAGGGACGAAAAATTTTTTTTTGTTTCCATACCACATTTTTTTGCGATTCGGTAGTCCTATCTGAATATGGTTTCATGAAATCGGTTTGAATAAGTAATTATCGACCTAAAGCATCTTACTAAACCATTTTCAATCAAATTCGGCCGAATTATGGCCTTTTTATTTTTTACCAATTTTGAAAATTTCCAACCCCCACCATTTCCAAACGGTTTGACCGATTTTGCCCATCTTCGAACTAGATTCCTAAATTGACTCTATAAACAGGTGTGCAAAATTTGGGGACGATTGGTTAAGCCGCTAACTTGCTTCGGAAGGACAGACAGACGAACGGACACGATGGTTACATAAGCTTTGAATGAGGCTAAAATTTTGTAAATTACTTTGGTATTGGGCTTTAGCGCAGATTTGAGATTGGAAATATCGGTCAAATCTATAAAATCCACTTGGATGTTGTTTCTCTCCATGCTCTCTTTCATCAGTCGCGTTGCACCTAAATATTATAAAATATCGTCAATTATACAATGCAATGTAAACTTAAAATCGTATGTATTATAATCATACCTCCGTAAATGTCATCGCTGCAACAAATATGGTCGCCACTTTTGAGCAAAGAAATCATTGCTGAAATTGCAGATAGTCCAGATGCATAGCAAACTCCTGATTAAAACAATAAAATTAAAGCCTAAAAGAATTTCATTGTTAAATGCAATTTATATTTCATTGTTACCAAACTTGGCTCCTTCCAAAGCTGCAAGTCTCTGCTCCAAAATATGCCGACTTGGATTTGAAGTACGAGAATACTCATATCCCTGCAATAATTTGACATGTTTTTTTGCTTCCCATTAAATTTAAATATATATTTCTTGTTTTACTCACTCTATTGTTAAATGGGACATCCAACTCGTAGGTTGAGGACATTGTGATGGATGGAACGACGCCTGAATAATTCCCTTCATCCCTGGCACTGTATCCTGCGTGAATGGCCAACGTGGAAAATTTCTTGTTCAGTGGCAACCAACTTTCTCCATTTTCCCCCATCTTTCAAAGTTTCTTAAATAGAAATGTAAACGTTCCTTCCTTTCAATAAGACGTCCAGACTTCAAATAAATGAGCAGCTAATTTATTTATGTAATAAGTTCAAGTATAGATCCCATCCAATTAAAATAAAAACTCTTATCTTAGCTAGACCTTAAACCTTTGAGGATAATTTTATTGCTTTTGATAACTCTTTGAGTAATAAACAAATTGATTTATTCCATCTTTGCGGTATATCCATTAATTGGTGGAGCAGTGGTCTGTTTGTGGGGCCAAGATGAAATTTCCTCATAAAACCTGTCCCCTGGACAATCAGTGTTGGAAACATCTCGATGACCATACATTGAGTAGTTTGGAATTATATGTCCCAGTTCAATCCCACAGTCAATTAGTGCTTTGGCCGAGTTCATTTGAACTTCGGATGGCAGCACGGCTTGAGAAGCATAAATATTTATATGATTATACTTGTACTTGTATATGATGCAACAATTTTATGTTTAATTAACTTATTTACATGTGAAATCCCCAATTAAACTAATTCCAATGCTTCTATCATTGAATCCCGGGGCATGGGCACCTACCTTTAACAATACATAATTTAAACAAGTTGTAAAAGCATTTAATATAAATATAAAACAAATGCAGGGCAAATAAAATTACTCTTAGCCAGCCTCGTCCTTCAAAAATGCTTCCTTCGGCTCCAACAAGAAAACTGGAAATATTTGTTCTCATGTCATATGAACTGAAATGTGTAATTATAGCTGTCAAACTCAAAGCCACCTGTATCCAATATCTGACCACTCCCGATCGTCCATGTGGAAGTCCTGAATTTCTTTCATCACTAACATGCATTGTGGAATGGAGGAGCAGTTGCCATCCCCCATCACTGTGTGGTGAACTACAACGTTTGGCAACGGCATGCTCATATTCACTATTTCTTTGGGTGGTCGAGCTCCTTCATTTTATTATTAATTTAATAGGTTAAATGGATTTATGGACGCATTTTAGAATTAAATGTTACCCCATTGAAACCTTGCAAATATTCCAGGACATGTACCTACATATCAAATTAAAATTTAAGTATCTATTTTGCAGCAAATAAGTAAATGTCTTGATACCGGAAACAAAGCTTGAGATGCAAAGCACTACCACAAACAAAACAAGAATTAATGGAGCTTGTTTAACCATGATGAATTATTATGAGATCAACTCATAACTTTAAATTGATGGAATGCAAAATGAATTCATGATATGTTGACATTATCAATTTAAAATTGTGATAAACCGACAGCTGCACACTTTGAGTGATTGCAATCGAGTGGTCAACAAATGACAAGTGACCACCAAATGCCATTACATTATTGCAACTTATTTCCATTAAATTACAATTGCGGTATTTATGACACAAATATTATGCCAAAGTTCACCCTAATTAGAAAATATTATAAGTTCCTAATGCTTAGGGTATAAATTGAATGCTTTTAAAGAATGGGGATTAGTGATATTGAAGCTTTGATTGTTTAAACAATGAGACTCGTTATTCAAACTTATATTTTTAGTTTCCTCTTCGTTTTATCAGTTTGTAAAGATGTTGCGGAAAAACAGGAAGCTCGTCAGGTTTGAAATTTTTGAACCTCCGTTTTTTAACCTTTACAAATCTGTTTTAAATTTTTTTTGATTGCAGTCGCTGCAGTCTCCAATTTTTGCTCATGGACACCACGAATATCTTCATCACAGTAAATCAAATATAATTTTGAGACATGTACATATGTAATTAATTTGAAAACATTTTTGAAAACAGACAACATTCCAGTGACAATTGTGAAGGAAGTTCCAGTAATTAAAACAGTGATTAAACATGTTCCATTGGTCAAAGTTGTTCCCTTGTTCTCAAAACACTTTTCCTTTTCTCTTGGGAAATATTTCCCCTTCTTCAAACTTCATTCTGGATTTCAATTCGGTGGTAAGCTTAAATATGTCTAAAATTGACATAGTTTCAAATATCTCCCACAGGTCATCACGGTCACGGATTTTACAAGAAATAAAAGTTGTTATCAAATTGCCCCAATACAATGCAACTAATAAGAGAATGCAGTGAAGCATTATTAATAATTTGTTGCAATCAAGTTCAATTGTATTTAACAAGACAATATATGGAGTAAACTGGTTAAATTACAGATCTTGTTTGATCAAGCCAATTTAAAGCCATGCAATTGATAATGAAATGAGTTTATTTTAATAAAGCGACTTTCTGAAAATAAATGCTTAATTGACTGGGTTAATTCCCTTCTGGGGGAAATCCATTGTCTGCAAATATCTTTTTGAGTGTAATCGTCGATTCCTTTGGAATTCTTGGTCGCTCTGGATCTGTAAAATTCACCCAGTGAACTCCAAAACGATCTCTGAAATCACTTAATAAATAAAAATTGCGTTACATCAATTAATGATAAACTTACGTAAAACCATTGACCCACCTAAAATAGAAAAACACAATAATTAAATTACTATAAATTATAAATTGTAATAAAACATACTCAAAGTTGTCCATCAACGACCTAAAATCCAATAAAACAATTTATTATTATCTATGTAAGTATGAATAGGTACTTGGGCTCAAAACTTGAAATGTTATATAATTACCAGGCTGTATAGCTTTTAACATTGACTCCGTCTATAATGACTGCTTTAAGGAGCTGGTTGATGTATTCCCTGTAATATTCGGATCTTTTCTCATCATCAAGTCCAACGCCAGGGTTATCACTCCACCCATTCTCCGTAACATAAATTTCAGGGTCGTTATACGTATCTTTAATCCAGTTTAAAAGTTTTCGAAAGCCCCAAGGAACTTTCTTTAGCCAGGCAGAGCCAGATCCTTCCCAACTTGGATCTTTTCTCTTTAACACTTTTTGATCTCCGTTCCATCCGGGGAAACCATTTGCTGTCGTCGGCTTTACAAGTTCTGTAGTGTACTAATTAAACGGGGTTTTAAATTGAAGCATATTACATACATTACTTTAAATTACATGATTGAAACCCAAGAAATCAGTTGAACCCCGGAGCTTTTCTTTCCATTCGTCGTCAAAACTTGGGAGTCTTGATTCATTTCTCCCCTCAGCTAAACTTCTGTTTCCAATGTATTCCTTCATCACTTCAGGGTAGTCGCCGAAGAAAAGGGGCCGACAAAACCAACCGTGCTTTTGATACAATTTAGCACGTTAATTAATGAGGCAATATGAGATTGTTAAGTACCTTGAATTGAAGGGCTCTTTCTGCGGCCGCAATATTGTTGGAATCATCTTCTGGAGTGTCTGGCTGCATGAATTCAGAGTCGATGACAATTCCGACCTTGCCTCCTTGACTTGGTTTGAACTCCCTTTCATAGAGACGATAAACTGTGGCGTGGGACTTGAGGATCGTGTGTGCTGCTTTGTAAGGTTCCGTCGCTTCCCCTTCATAAAATTCATAAAATTATTAAGGAACCTAAAATTAAGGAAAATCAAGGAACCTAATATTCCAGGGGCAGCAATTGAAAGACCGTATCCCAACTCGCATGTGTTATAAGGTTCTAAATATCATCAAAATTACAATACTTATTAATAAAACAAGAAAAGAAAGAGATTGGTGGAATAAACGATGATCTGTAATAATTAATAAATACTTGCCGTTGAATGTCATCCAATGCTATCAAAATATTAATATTATTTATAGTTAAAGCATTAAAGTTGACATACTTTAACTCGGTCTCCAAATCTCTGAAAGAGAAGTCTTGCATAATTTTCAAAGTGAGGAACAAGAGCTTCATTTGGCCATCCGCCGTAAACTTCTTGCAATTGCTGGGGCAGGTCCCAGTGATACCTTACGGGGATTATTTATAGACATTCGAACTGTGACTAATAATAAAATAATGAATACATTGTTACGAAGGGAATGATGTTATTAGCCAAAAGTTCATTGATAAGTCGGTTGTAGTAATTGAGCCCGCGCTCGTTTATATTATCGATAGTCCCATTGGGAAGGACGCGTGACCAACTTATACTAAACCGATAATAGTCGGCCTATAAGGCAATTTAAGCAAATAAGAGTTTATCTAATGAAAATGTATTGTATCATATTACCCCCATTGATTTGAGTAGTTGAACGTCTTCGGGATATTTATGATAACTGTCGCAGGCGACGTCTCCATTTGACCCGTCAATTACAGGACTCACAATTCGATGCGTGAAATGATCCCAAATACTGAAGGTTTACAAACATGTATGGCTTTTGTATTCATATAATTGCATTTGTACCTTTCGCCTTTCCCATCAACATTCCAAGCCCCCTCGATTTGATAAGCTAAATAAATCAAAGTATGTATATATATTTAGAAACAATTTTAATATGCTATTTTCAGACATATTCAAAATTATTCAAAAACCTGCTGTAGCAAACCCCCACATAAAATCTTCAGGAAAGACGTCATATAGAAACTCGTCATCCCCTTGTCCATGGGACAAGGCAACGAGACACAGGGAAATCAGTAACAATTTGTAACCCATCTTCCACACGTTCCAGAAGGCGGACTGAGCCACGAACCAAAAATTGCAACTAATTACTCAATAATAAGCTTCTCGATTAGATAATAAAACTGATACATCATTTGGGACAGAAGTGTAAAAATAAAATTATATCACCTATATTACTCAATTTAAATTGACAATTTATAAAACAAGATGAACTCATGTCACGTTATCTGCCGACGCTTTCAAATTGCAGACATTTTTTCATTTTTACAATAAAACAAAAAATAATTTAAGAGATTCAAGGATATGAAGTCATTTGTTTTTCATTGGATGAATAAGCAAATGCAAATTGGGCTTTGAGCTTTGGTTTAGTTCGTTCAGTTAGCTCATTGCACAGGTGAACAACACATTTAACAAAAGCGTCTCAACTCGTTCGCTTTCTCTCATTCAGCTTCAGAGAGACGATAGGAAAGTGTTGCTACTTGTATTTCCCTAATTCTTTTAAATATTGTGGTTCAAGTGCTTTTTGAAATATTCCAAAAGATTGGGTAAGTTTTTCAGAGCTTGTACATAAGAACTTTTCAATTGCTCAAGATTAATCTTGATTAGCTAAATTAAGAGGTTTCCAACCAATAATAGATTTGATCATTTTATTCACACAATCCGACTTTATGTAATTGGCATTAAAAAATATTTTGTTGCATGGACATTTTTGTTGTGACATTTCCCCATTCATCTTGTCAGTTGAGACAGCTCCTTTCTGATGTAGAAATTCTGAATACACTTTTATGATGAGTTAATAATCGTTTATTGGGAGTGTTTATAACATAATTTAATTGATGATTATCTGTCTGTCCAATTCGGCGTTCTCAAAGAAATAGGATGAAAAAAATGAACAAAAACTCGTCTCATTTTGCCTCACTTTAATTGATTTATATGTGGAATGACTCTACTATTTCAAATAATAATTTGGTATATAAATTCATAAATCGATGAGGAAATGTCGTGAGTCCGCATATGCACAGATCTCAAGAAAACAATGAAGACAAATGAATTCATTTTGTATTGTCTGCTGCATGGGAGGCTTATTAGAAGTGCATCTGCATAATAATGGCACTATGACACTTTAACCAATTTTCAGCCAAGATGAGGCTAAAAAGGCAATCAGGAAATACAGCAGACTATTTTGCATTTTCAATTATATCATCATGGGTTTAAATAGCATCCTAATGTTAGTAAATAATTTAACTCAAGTTTATGGTTATTCCACATCGCCTTAATTGGAATTGAAGAGTGCAAAATTGATTAATTATGAGCTGAAGAAGTGTGAATATTTAATAGACAACTAGTGACACATCATTACAAAGACCAAAATAAATATTTGAACAAACCAATCTTGAGCACAATCTTGAGTTTTTTTTTGCTTATTATGTATGTATATTAATTCAATGTGTATTTAATGAGAATGGAATTTGATGAATTCCATAAAAAATATTGAATGGCCACATTTTTCCCCATTCTGACCCCGATAATTGTGTAAAAACGGGCTTGACATAAAAATTTAATAAATCTGTGACATCCATATTAAACCTTTATATTTATTTATATTTATGTTTGCACGAACATGGTCAAATTTTTGTCATTTTGTCACGAGAATGACAATTCCTCTTCCATTCACTAATTCTCTCCAACCATTTGGAATCAACAACAAGGGAGATTTTACAAATATATCCAAACTCTCCTAAACTCTCCAAAGAGCTCCAAAAGGGAGTACATAGTAATTATTTGGATCAGTTTTAATAAGTGGTTGTGAGAGCGAGCACTTCCTCCGATCTCTAAATAAACTTTGAGGTGCGTGCGTGTGGAAAAACATTTAGCAAAGCCAAAATTACTTTTACACGTTTCCTATTTAAATATATTCAACTCGCTAGCAATCAAACTGATCGTTTGCACTGAAATTAGTCAATTTTTATCCAATATGGTCACGGATCTTAAAAATGAAAATTGAATCATTAAGACACCACTAAAAATATTTATTATTATGTTTAGGATTTAGTGGCAATTGAGTTTGGATGCATTTTGTTGTTGTCGTCTTTTGGATGAGTCCTCTTCTTTTCTAAACTGTCTCTGGAATTTTCAGATGGGCTTTGACTTGAAGGAAATAATGGGCGTAAATGAGATCATAAAGGATAAGCAATTGTACAAGGCGTTGGTGGCGGAATTTGTGGGGACGTGTCTCCTTGTTTTTGTGGGTTGTGGCTCTTGTTTGAATTGGGACTCTTCGGAACCAGGACCAAGCATCGTACAAATTTCACTAACATTTGGATTAACAGTTGCGGCAATCGCTCAAGTGAGTTAGTTATAAGAGTATAATTGGTGCGTGACAAATCATTTGAAATTAACTTTAGGCAATCGGTCATGTGTCTTGTCACATCAACCCTGCGGTATGTTAGACAAATAAATAAAAACGTTTGAAATTTTCCAGTCCCAATTTTCTAAATGAACAATATAGATCACAACGGGAATGGTGGTGGCTGCCAAAATGAAGCCCCTTAAAGCCACGCTTTACATTATTTTCCAGTGTTTGGGGGCTCTGGCTGGAAGTTCTCTTCTCAAAGTAATAATAATTATTACCAAAGCTTTAAATTATGTAAGAAATTTTTAAACTTAGGCCATGACGCCGGAAGCGGTTCAAGGGAGTCTGGGGATGACAGAGCCCCACAAAGCTTTGGGAGTGGCGCAGGCCCTTGGTATTGAATTCATCATCACCTTTGTCCTCGTCCTCACCGTTTTTGGGGTCTGTGACTCAAACAGAGATCACTCTCAATCAGGGTCCGGTCCCTTGGCCATCGGCCTCAGCATCACGGCCTGTCATTTGGCAGCCATCAAATTCACGGGAAGTTCCATGAATCCTGCTCGGTACATCTTAACAAAATGCAAATGTGTAATTTAGGCAGGGTGCTAAAAGTTACTTATTTTCGTTAGAACTTTTGGACCAGCCGTCGTTACTCAAATTTGGACTGAGCATTGGGTAATAAATATAGATAATTTTCGAAACAAATTATAATTTAATGATTTTGTTCAATTCGTTTTATAGCTCTACTGGATAGGTTCTTTAAATTATTTTTCTTAAATTGTCCGTATATCCGTACTTAATTTAATTTAATATTTTTTTTCTACTTTGATAGGACCAATGGGCGGTGGTAAGCTAAAGATAGCGGTTAAAAAATTCATAAACTGTATGTAATGTATTTTTAGGAGCTGTAGCTGGATTATTGTACCGCAATTGTTTCAAGGCGCCCGACAGGGCAGAGACCCCAGGGGACTGTCAATACGAACCCTGCGCCAAGGGAGATACCAAAGAGGTCTGTTATCTGTTTATTTTTTAATTAATAGCTACAAATCCTAAGCCAAATTATTTTGTAGGAAGAACAAGCTGTGTAAACAAAAAAAGGCTTTGGACTTTGATTATTCTGTGTGCTTAAATATGTATACAACAATGGCTTTAATTTTTAGCAAGCCAAATCAGTAATTGTAATTTACCTTATCTTTAAGAGACACTGCCAGCTTTGTATCATAAATTATCATAATACTTGAATTGTTTCAATAAATAAATACTGAAAATGAACAATTTGAGACGGGAAATCTGAGACTGCCCCAATATGCGTGCTTCAGAGTATTATTAATACTTATGTAATATAACTTCCGTTTCTTCTGTGTTTATCCGGAAATGTTGTTTTACAAAAAAAGGAAGTTTATGGAACGAATTATTATCAACAACTACTTTTGTTATATGATTTAATTAATATTTAATAAGAGTCTACATTCCACTTGAAATTCGTCAAATTCATAAGTATGCATTGATTGGGCTTTCCTGTGATTGAGCTGTCAGGTATTGACACTGCTGACTTATCTTCCATGTTTGATTTACTGGTAAAACCAACATCTAATTCAAATGCTGCCTATAAAGGGAACAACTTTGTTGCAAAACTGGACAATCAGCAAAAATGGCTCTAGAACAAAGCTTCTGCATTATTCTGGCTCTCTTGTCCTTGTCTGTTTTAGGACAATTCACGGACGAAGATCTAACTGTGGACGCAGGGGCTTTGGGGACAATCCGAGGGACTCCTGCCAGTACCGCAGCCGACAACGACGTTCGAAGAGACTACATTCAATTCAGAGGAATTCCTTATGCATCCATCCCTCAGAGATTTCTGCCTTCAAAACTTTCAGAAGGTCCACTGACTTCTGACCCTCTTCGGGAAGTCTTCAATGCGACGACCAATCCTCTTTCTTGCTTTCAGCCTCTTCTTCTCCCAAGTTTAATGACTGAGCAATGCCTATTTATCAATTTGTACACACACAAGGTAAAACAAGCAGTTGACGAATATTTTTAAAAATTTGATTTTAAAAGAGCGATTCAATTTACTAGAAATTCACGGGAAATGAGAGTGAATTACGGCCTGTGATTTTTTTTATTCACGGAGGTGCTTTTACAGTGGGGACTGGTGCATCATTTTCTGGCCTCCGCCTCTTAAATCGCGACATCGTCTATGTGACTTTCAACTATCGATTGGGCCTTCAGGGATTCTTCTCCCTTCAAAACGAAGACATTCCCGGAAATGCCGGAATGTACGATGTGATAAATGCACTTAAATGGACTCAAAAATTCATTCGCTACTTTGGGGGTAACCCAGACCTCGTCACAATAGCCGGACAAAGCGCGGGGAGCGTGACCGTGACTCAATTGATGGCAAGTCCTTTGGCGGAAGGGCTGTTCCACCGGGCGATCGCTGCGAGTGGAAGTGCTCTAAATGTTTGGGGCACAACTTCCGACCCAATTCCAGACGCTTTGAAAGTTGCATCCCTTGCTGGATGTCACAATGAAAGCAGAGCTGTTGAGTTTGAAGCCGTAGGCAATTGCATGCGGACTGTTGACCCTAACACTCTTGTTTCTGCCCTCTACACCTTTCAAGTAACAGAGAGACAGCAAGGACGACTTGGGTTTTCCGTCGTTTCCCCTGTTGTTCAAGATTTTCCAATGACAATTTATGAAAAATTCTTGCCAGAGCACCCACGAACTGTTTTTGATGAGGGTCGAGAGGCCAAAGTACCGTTACTCAGTGGCTCCACAAAACATGATGGCTCATACGTCCTTGGCGTTGTTTACAACCGATTTCTGAAAGACAACGCGTTGGAAGATGATGCCGTATTTTTGCAAAATCAACTCTTGTCTACAATTCTCCGATCATTGGGAATTGAGGATGTTCCCACGGGAGTTCATGAAGCCATTGGTACAGCATATTTAGGGGATGGAAGACTTAGAGGAAATTTCTCAGAGATGTTCCCAGGACTAGTTGATGTACTAATTTTATTATATTTTTTCATTTGTTTTATTGTACTAAAAATAATATAATTTGTTTCAGATATTTTCCGTGTTCTTTTTCAAAGGGGACTGTTACACAACAGCAAAATTACATTCAAGGGTCAGTCCTTCGTATTGGTACAGTTTTGACTTTAGGGGACATGCCACTTTATTTAATTCCCTCTTCCCAGGGGAAATTCCACCCTTTCCGGGTGGTGTTGGTTAGCATTTTAAACATACTTTTCAATTGTATTCCTTCTGGCTTTAATTGTATCCTTTTTGCTTCCAAGGACATACGGATGATTTAATTTTTTTATACTCTCTGACCTTTTCACAATTTACGCCAGAAGAGTCCCTTGTCTCCACAAGAATGCTCAATTATTGGGCAAATTTTGCCAAATTTGGTGACCCCACTCCACCTTCAAGTCAAGATGTCTTTTGGCCAAAGCTAGACGAAAGTGAAAAGCGCTACATGGTCATTGACGAAGTGTCCTTCGATGACGTGGACTATGTTCAAAAATGGGTTGGTCCTGGAACAGAGCTCTCACCTTAAATCTCATTTCATACGAAACTTTAAATAAACAACTTTATTTGATTATACAAGTAACAATTAATTTATTCCAGTGTCATTGTAAAATGGTGACTTTCCAAAATGAATTTTTTATTGAGATAAAGACGATGAGCGTCATTTCGGGCATAGCCTGAATCTAGAGACAGTATCCGACATTTTTCTTCCTTTGCAATTTCTTTGGCACGATCCAACAGAGCTCCGGCATGTCCACGTCCACGTGCCGCTTCCAGGGAGCACAGATCGTCAATGTACAGCGTCTTCCCGGACCAGAGATAATTTTGAATTCGAAAGCCCATTATGGCGACCACGACTTCCTTGGAGTCCACGGTGTCCTTGATGTACAAAAGTCTGTAGCCTTCTTCGTTTCTCTGCTGGGTTACGCAGGGAATGAGATTGGACTCTACGACATGAGGACGAAGGACCTTAATGACCGGCCAACAGGCAGCAATCTCCTCAGGCGTCTTTGCCTCGTGAATTTTAATCATCTATTGAAATATATATATAGATTTTGAATAATACGTGAAATTTTATATTGATTTACCTTTAATTAGTTTGGAATAGCTGTGCTCTGTTGTCTTTTGATGGAGTGAGATAAAATGCGATATGCGGCAAGTTGTTCTCTGTGTATGAATGGCCTTCATATTAATTAATTGAGATGAGCTGTATCAATTAATTTAATACATGTATGGTTAAATCTTCATGAAGCATTAGTCTACGCGTCTGTTACATAACCAGACGTTGTATCAAACAGAGAAATTATTTAGCTTTTCAGGGGATTTTGAGCAAATGCATGCAAGCGTTTTACAGCTACAATATAGATATTTCATTGCCAAGGCCGATGGGTTTGGATATATAAAAAATCGATGAATACAATTTTACATGATGCTTTTTTGTTAAACATTAGAGGAATACAGCTTAAACTTTGGAACCTCGGCTGATAAATGTTTGTAAATAAAAATACAACCCAAGCTTTTTACTCAGTTTACTCAAAATCAAATCCATAGAATTTCTCGGTAAAAGCAAATTAGAGCTGCTTTTTTGGAAATACACTGCCTTTGCATTTTGTATTAAAAAGTACCTAAAATGGCCAGTATTTTTATGAAACAAAAGTTTTTCTCTGGTCCCCTACTTCGGCAACTCAAGTGCCGAAAATTTCACCAATCAGCATTCCTTTGCTCAAGGTCCAGTGACGATATATTTAACGTTGTCCCCCCAAAAGATGATATTAATCCCGTTGTCGGTCAAACACTTCCAGAGTTTCTTTGGTCCAATTTGCACAAATGGGAAAATGCCCCTGCATTTGTAAGCTCGTTGAAATCGCAATACATACATTATTTGTAATTGACAGATTGCATTTTCAGGAATGTGGGATAAGTGGAAGAAAGTACACTCATTCTCAAGCATTTAAGCAAAGCAAAGCATTTGCTACTGCACTTAAGCAGCACGGTCTTAAATCTGGAGATGTCGTGGCCTTATTCCTACCAAATATCCCGGAATATGCCGCTATTATTCTCGGGATTTTAGACGCCGGGATTGTAGCTTCTCCGTTTAATCCAACATATACATCTCGTATGTAATTTAAAAAATACTACTTGGTTCATTTTTATTATAAATTATTCCACAGACGAAATTGCAACACAAGTCCAAAACTGCGAAGCCAAATGCATAGTGACCCTCCAACAATTTTTGCCTCAGGTCAAAGAGGCACAGGCCCAATGTCCATCCCTCAAATCTATTATCCTCGTAGGAGAGGCTGGAAATGAGGGGACTCACTCATATTTTGAGATGGTAAAAGCTAATCCTCAAGGGGTCACGTTTCTCAAGGGATCAGACATAAATTGTCTGGAAGAGCCTGCGATTCTCCCTTGGTCTTCAGGGACTACAGGGCCTCCCAAAGGGGTAGTCCTCACTCATTCTTCGCTGGCTACAAATCTTCATCAAATTACGCAACCCGGCTATTTAGCCACCACTCCTTTTGAAGGGGGAAACGAACAAAATCGATTTATTGGAATCCTCCCCTTTTTCCACATTTATGGTTTTGTGTTGGTTATGGCCAAGACCTTGTATCAGGGGTCATTTACAATGACGCTACCAAAATTTGAGCCCGCAACATTTATCAAAGCCATGAGGAAACAACAGCCAACGTTTCTTCATCTTGTCCCTCCACTCATCTCATTTCTGTATGTTTTCTGGGTTATGTTTAAAAAACAAACAAATTGAAAGACGATTTTAAATTTAACAGGGGAGCATCTGAAGATGTAAACTCTGATGATTTCAAGTCTGTAATTGGACTTATGGGTGGAGCAGCTCCAATCGGACCATCAATCATAAATCGTGTGTTGGAAAAAGCAAAGAAACCTGTAATTTTTCAGGAAGGTTATGGAATGGTAATTATGAATGATGAGCTCGTTGTAGCTTCTCACTAAATAAATTTGTGAAATATATCATTTTGCAGACAGAAATGTCCCCAGTCACCCACATAACTCCGTACCTTGAAAAGCTCAAAGTTGGTTCTTGTGGAATCCCAGTTCCTGGAACACTTTGTAAGGTGCTGGACATTGAATCCGGAGAAGTTCTCGGACCAAATTTGCCCGGGGAACTTCTTGTCAAGGGCCCTCAAATAATGCGAGGATATTACAAAAACGAAAAAGCCACAAAAGAAACAATTGATTCCGACGGATGGTAATTGATCAATAAAGCATTACAATTTATAAACAGTATTTAAAGAGTAATGATATTTATTATTTAGGCTCCATACTGGCGATACTTGTATTTACGACCAAGACAAAAACTTTTTCATTGTTGATCGCCTTAAAGAACTGATCAAAGTCCGAGGCTTTCAGGTCGCGCCGAGCGAACTGGAAGATCTGCTGAGGACGCATCCCGAGATCGCAGACGTTGCTGTGATAGGTACATACAGTCAATAACATTTTAAAGGATAAAAGTGCATGGTTTTGTCTATATAATAATAATAGGCGTACCCTGTGAACGTTCTGGGGAACTTCCGAGGGCATATATTGTAGCCAAACCGTCATCTAAACTTGCGGAATCTGATGTCCACAGTTTTATAGATGCCAAAGTGTCCCCCCACAAGAAGCTGAAGGGGGGCGTGGAACTTGTCCATGCCATCCCAAAGGCCGCAAGTGGAAAGATCCTGAGGAGAGAACTCAAAAAGCATTTCTTGGCTAAACACCACAAACATCACCATCAATAAAAGAATATAAAAAATAAGGTCCAAATTTTCAATAAGATGACGTTCACATTTTTATTTTCTACATTTTATTTATTTTATTGGTTGTATAAATTCAAATAAAATCGTTGTTGCATAATATATAAATTTCCACGTGTGTACTTGATTACCTCTGACCTTACAATGAAATAGCCTGCAGACAGACAGACGACGTATTTAAGGAACACATAAAATGTACATAGAGCTATGAATGAGACATGATATAATTAAATCTCTTTCCTTATCACCACACTCAAAACCAAAGTTCAACTCTGCCTTGTCTTGTCTTTGTTTCGGAAGTGATTTTCGTACACGTGGAGTCCCGAATTCGGGTAATAATCGATTCATATCTATGCCCGGTATCTCTGCCCCAGTTTTCGCACTGCAAGGTTACATATAGTTTCATCATATTCTAGAAATTTACAAACTATTTCAAGCAATTGACCACTGGCTTACAACATTTAATATAGCATTTAAAAGGTAATATAATAATGATTTTGTTTATTGTTAATTCTGGTTTCACCAACACAGTGCAATGCTGTGAATGTGCGTGTGTAGGCAAAGCCAAGCAGGCAAGAGATCATTCTACAAAAACGGGACTTACCAACAAATCTCAGCTCAGTCGTCGTCATCCCCGTCTTGAGGAAGCAACGGAGTGCAGCAAGATTTATTGACCCCCCAAATTCCTTTAGAACCGGTTAAAATACTTGGAACCTCCATCCAAATACACAACTATCAATTGGAGTTATTTCAGTTATTACACTGGCAATTCAATAGCCTATAATAGAAGATGCAAACGGGAAGAAGTTATCTATTATAAAAATTGTAAAATTTCCAAAAAGCCATCATGGAGGAAGTGGCAGGGACCGTGATCTTAAAATCCCTAATTTCTGGAGGTATGCATTTATTTTATAGAGTAATTTTGAAATGTTTTGAAATGTTTTTGTTCCGCATTTGTGCATGTGCCACTTGTTTCAGAGTTTATTAATCTCTTCGCATGCACGCTGAATAAGTGTGCCAAATTACTGCACAGATTACGGCGATTAAACTCTCTCTCTCTCTCTCCAAGTTGAAAACAATAACTATAGAGTTTAATCAATCGAAATGTTTTTCTCTTTTCAAAGGGGTGGCGGGGATGTGTGCAAAGACGGCGGTGGCCCCACTCGATCGTGTCAAAATCCTGTTGCAAGCTCACTCACGACATTACTCTCATCTCGGCGTCTTCAGCGGCCTCCGAGGAATTGTCGAAAAGGAAAGATTTATTGCCCTATACCGCGGAAATGGTAAAATTATATTCGCTCAATTGTTAATTCTTCCATGTACCTTGTGATAATACATACATTTGCAAATGTAGGGGCCCAGATGGTACGGATATTTCCCTATGCTGCAATTCAATTTACGAGTTTCGAAATGTACAAAAAGATGTTTGGGGAGCATTCTCACATTGGAAGGTTTGCTGCGGGGTCGGCTGCGGGAGTGACGGCGGTGGCCTGCACCTACCCCCTCGACATGATTAGAGCCAGATTGGCTTTCCAGGTTCATGGGGAACAAGTTTATAATGGAATCGTCCAGTGTGCAAATCACATCTTTAAGCAAGAGGGTGGCATTAAGGCACTCTATCGAGGATTTATGCCCACAATATGTATGACTTTTAACTAGATTTAGTCAACAATCAAAACTATTTATCATATGTAATTCATTACTATTCATTAGGTGGGATGATACCTTACGCCGGACTCTCTTTCTATTGTTTCGAATCTTTCAAATATTTCTGCATGAAGTATTTTCCAGGTGAGTCTTTGCTATTTTTTATATCATGTAAAATGCTGAGCAAACTGTTTGATGTGAACGCAGAGGTATCCTGCAAAAACTGTTCTTCAAACACGGGGGGATTAGTGTTGTTGGTGCCGTTTAAACTGTTGTGTGGGGGTGTGGCTGGAGCTGTCGCCCAAACATTTTCCTATCCTTTGGACGTCACAAGAAGAAGAATGCAATTGGCTATGATGAACGAACAGACAAAGAAATTCGGGTAATTATCTAATATAGATTCTATATAGAGCTTATATTATTTGCTAATGGTGGTGGGTTTCAATTTCTAATTTTCTTGGTGGTGGTGGGGCTATTTCAGGAGGTAATTTAATTTAATCTAATGTCGCTTGCATTATTTGTTGTCTGATTTTAACTAAGCATTGTTCTTCTGAATAGTATGGGAATGATTCCAACGCTAAAGATAATTTACGAGGAGAACGGCGTTGCCCGTGGTCTTTATCGAGGGATGAGTATAAACTATTTGCGGGCCATTCCAATGGGGGCTGTCAGTTTTGCCACATACGAGCTCGCAAAACAACTCCTGCATATGGACACTGGAATGATACCAATCAAGACTGGATAGGACATGACGCACGACGAGAAATTTAGTTTCTTACCTATAAATAATATATATGGCGCTATTAAACTAGTTAAATTAAACGAAACTTTAAATGTACTTGTATAATTCCAATAAATTATTATCATCTCGTTTTCCCTATCGCTTTAAATTTATTAATCAATAATGATCATTTTTAAAGCAGTTTATTTCGTAAAAGTTTAAAAAAAAATATTAAATAGTTTTATGTTTTGGCCTATTAAGAGTTTTGATTAGGAGATGGCCAAAGAAGAATAAGAGAGAGACATGAGGGATGAGTGACCATTTGACACTATTCATCGTCCTCGCGCATTCCCTCCCAAACATTATTTCTCTTGCCGTGTAAATTTGGACAACTGCGCCCAAAAACATCTCCAAAACATGAAGCAGAGCGACTAAAAGTCCCGTCGATCTTGGTACTTTTATTCCCGAAGCCTAAAAAACAAATACCAGAAAAGGCAGCAAACATTATATATCATATATTAGAACAAACAGTGGTACTGCTATTTTTTGTTAATTACCTTTGCTGCAAAATAGCAGTACATGCAAGAGAGCACTATAAAATTGCTGCAGCCGATCCAACGGCAAATGGGCTCAGAATCTGGGAAGATCATCCATGGCGTAATTAGAGCCACCGAGTGGTGATAATAATAAATAAAGAGTAATGGCTTCTTTATGAGAACGATGAGAACGGTGTCCAATAAAAATAGGTATTTGGAAAGACAGAAAAAGAGACCCCAAAATGCTGAAATAAAAGTCATTTAACGATTACAACAATTAATTATTATAATTATTATCAGAAACGTTTTTTTACCCGTTGGCATATTAAGTTCCTCCCTGAAACCAATTACAATTTAAATCCTAATACTCAATTAACTATCCAGTAGGTAATTAAATTACCGTATGCAAAGAGATCTATGAAATCCATCCTGTTTCCCCATAATCGGGACCAACTCTTGGAGTTGTCTCACAAAGCCGAATAAATTTAGGGCAGCCATCGTCAAATTCCATGCAATTAATAGTCCCTTTAATTTGTAGGGCTCTCGATCCCTCATTATCCGTCGAATCCCAAACACGACACTTAGGTAAACGACACATACATAAAACGGAAACCTTGGATACTCCAACATGAGGTTTTGCCACCAAACCAAATCTGCGACTTCGAAACAAAATGGGATTATTTTCGGAGGATTTTCATAAATCCAATCCTTTGCACCCTCGTAAATTGGAGTGGAAACATTTCCACTCATTTTTGCTTTTGTTGAATTGAGAGAACTGCAAAATACCACAAAAGGACTGATGGTCACAGCCCACGCCAATTCCAATTCTCTGGAATCACTTTCCTGCAGTTTCCTGCTGAACAATTTCTTGAAAGAACCAGTTTTGGAATAGTTTAGTAGTTCACTATCCACTAACTAACTTGTTGAGTCTGTTGCCTTCATTAGCCCAAGTGCGATAGTTAAACGCAAATTGTAATTTGGATTTTGCAGTCTAATGTTTTGTGGTTGGGGTTTAAACCCTTTGTATACATATATCTATCTGCCTTTCACTAGGAGAGCTTTACATTGTTGTTATATTGTTGCCTTAAAGTTAGTTTTTGGCTGATGCAGTTTCTTAACTTTCTATTTTGTAAATGATTCGATCGAAGCTTTGTGTGCATATAAAAACCTAGCTCTACTTATATAAAGCTTCGTACCTGAGAAATTAATTTTAAGTGCATGGATCGTATTCCAGGCTGGCCATCCATACTTTAAATGAACATTAGCTATGCACAGTTAATTGGCAAACGAAGGCAATTGATAAATGTGGTGAGGTGTTGTAAACGGTGCAATTTTGAGTGTTTACTCAAACGCAAACAACCATAGTCCGTGAACGATTAACGTTTAACCATATTTATTTATCGGTTAATCGCAAAATTCAATTCAACCTCATGTACAATTTATAATTTCAAAAGAATAAATGGGAATTATGAATATTTATCCAAAAGTCTATTAAACGCTGAATTCCACATTTTGGCAGCAATTTAAACCCCAAGCTTAACTCAAGTTCACGTACCATGAACTTCAAAAGTGACAAGTATAATAAATAGTTAGAAATGTCATGTGCCGCCGATGTCAGCTATAGTCAAGAAGCTTGACCATCTAGTGGCAATTTAGATGATGGAATGTCTATGATTTGCTACATTATGCAACGCACAAATTATAGGAGCAGCAGGTCAAGGATATTTAATGTGCAATGCAATGATAAAGTTTAAGGTCCCAAGGGATTGGAAACATATAATATGCTTATGCACCACTTGTATATATAAATACTTGTGTTGGTTAATTAGCAGGTGTAGGAGTATTGGCCAATATTATATTAATTCCCCCAAAAGTTGGTTGAGTTTGGGATAGTTCTTGTGAAAGAACTTGTCTACATCTCTTTTCTTGCTCAATGATGAACTTGTTTAGTTTTGGTTGACCCAAAGAAAAAGATTTTGTTCATTGTTGAATCTGCATGCAAAGATCTAACACAGTTGCCCTTAAATTCATCTTAATCTTGAGCCCCATAAAATCAGGTTTTGCCAAATCAACTTTTTGGGTGTGACAGAGACTGGGACGTTAAATTGGCACTGCCAGTAGCCATCCGTCTCTCAGCCCCACAACCACAGCCGCTGCCCCCCACAAAATACTTACTGTCCCCCGCTCAAGTGAAGTGCTCAAAGGATGCCAAGGAATGGGAATAAGAGTGGAAATTGAAAGTTATTTTTTAAGTTTAGTTTAGTTTCCTCAAACTTGGAATTGGATTTTGGATCATTTCTTCCTATAACAGGGTATATTACTATAAGTTTATTTTACATGTCCAAACATTTTAAATCCATTCCCAAAAACTAAGTGTTTAAATTATTAATGAACGAGGAAGTTGGTTTGCATTTTTGAGAGATTATTATTCAACCATGTACCCAGTTGCCGTTATAAAGAGGATTTAGTTCAACAAGACCTAAAAAGTCAAGTCTTAAAAGTCGCCCAAAACTTGTCTCATCAACTTTTGGGAGAGAAATGTTAGATATTAACAGCCCCGTCTAATCAACTCTTGAGTACTGCAAATCCAATCAAATGATACACTTTAAACAGGGCCGAAAAAAATCAAAATTGTCCGAAACCATAATTAGAGAAATACGTTGGCTTTATAAATACGAACGTGTGAATTGTATGTATCCCATGCAATGCTCTGCTGATTATAAATGTACACTTGCTTAAATTTGATTACATCTTTGCTAACTCGGCCAAAAACTTAATTAATGTGAAAACTTTAAACAGATAAAGGGTTTAAGCAATGGAATTTCGTAAATAGAATTATCTCCACTTTTCATCGCATTTACAAAGAAACGCAAAATCCCACAATATTATTTTAACGCTGTATCAATCAGTCAGTCACTTCTTGTCCAACAACTTTAGTATGTATGAATCTAGAACTTGGGATACATAAAGATGGGCTCATATCTCAGGTCAAAATCAAAGATGGAGGCTCTAGGTCAAGACCTTCAAGGTCAAAATTTGTATAATAGAAAAGGGGCAACCTGGGATTCATGATTTTTTGAGTCCTTTCAGACACACCAATAGGTAAATTAGCCATAAATTCGATCAATACTTGGGTTCAAAATAACATCTTACAAATTAATTTACAAATTAATTAAGCACAATGGATGATTAATTTTCGAACGCATTTGTTTGTCTGCAGATGTCAGCCGCATCCTATCTGATGGGGGATGAGTACGTGGAGTGGCCGCTGATGAAGAACCCCACATACCCGCCCTATTGGTTCGAAGAATTTGACCCCGACAAGAGTCGTCGTTGGTTGTGGGACCATTGGACGTTGAGTGTCTATGCAACGGCGGCGTACATTGTCTTGATATTTGTGGGTCAACAATGGATGAGAAATCGACCAGCGTTCAATCTCCGTAGACCTTTGGCATGTTGGAATTTCGCCCTTGCGACATTCTCTATCTGCGGGTTTCTCCGCACTGGACCCGATCTTTTAGACGTCCTTCAAGGCGAAAATGGATTCCATCGATCTGTATGCGTCAGGTATATTAAGATAATTTAAAAAAAAAAATTATTTGGCATATTATTTTATTTTTGTCCTATTTCAGAGACTCGCTGAATCCCCCGACAGCATTTTGGGCGTTTTTATTCACTCTAAGGTATTCAATTTTTTATTATAAAATTGATGATTATTTATTTATTTATTTAAAAAATTTAATAGCAAAATGTTGGAACTGGGTGATACTCTGTTTATAATTTTGCGAAAGACTCCCCTGATTTTTCTCCATTGGTATCATCATTCAACGGTCCTCATCTTCTCCTGGTTGTGTTATCCTCAGGCAGAACCCATCTTTCGATATGTAGGCGTCATGAATTATGCCGTTCATAGGTAAATACAATACTAAAAAATATTTTCCAAAATATTGTAAATATGCATTTTTATTTGCAGCGTGATGTACACATATTACGGATTTAAAGCCCTCAAGTTCCGTGTCCCTCGAGTGTTGTCCATGGTCATTACCACGATGCAAATTTCTCAAATGGCCATTGGCCTTTTTGTCAATACATACGCCTTCTTTGCCAAATGTAAAGTCTTTAAAGATATTGCAATTAAAATTATGCTAATTTTAATTAATTTCCAGGGATGGGTTGGGAATGTGCGAGATCTTACAAGGGGATCAATATTCTGATGGGAATGTACCTTTCTTACCTCATCCTCTTTGGCAACTTTTTCTACAAGACGTATTTCAGGAAGACAAAGCCAAAGACAAATTAAGGGATTGAAAAATTAGGCCAGAGGTGGCAACTGCATGGAGAACTGAATCCATTTTCCCAAATCCATGTCGTCATCTCTCTTCTTAACTCTTTATATTTACAAATTATGCAAAATTTAAACGGAGAGCTTAGAATTATTATTATCCCATTGGCCATTTCATGAAAAAGGGGTTCAAGGGTTATTTTTAAAATATATTTTTACTACTTAAGTATATAAAAGAGTTACGAATAACTCGATGCAATGCAAAGCCAATGTCAATTGAATTGTGTGTGATTTATTTATATAAAGATTTATACGTTTATAAAAAAAGAGAAGAAGCGTCGTTTGCTGTAAATACATAAATAATTAAGGGGAAATATACATTATGTAAATTATTCCCAAAATAATAAATGAAAATGAAATGAATTAAATGTCGTGTGAAAAAATGACGAGTGCAAAATATTTAATTAATGAAGCTCAACTCAATTATTCCGAGAGGGGACTCCCAACCTCTTAAATTACATAATTATTTAATTTTAATTGTTTTCATTCAACTCCCAAACTCAGTCAGTCGACCTCAGTCCCTCAAACGACAGTGCTCAAAATTGTTGCATAAAATGAACTCAACACTGGACGCATGGCTTGGTCTCACAAAAGCTTCCAATTATTGGAAAGGTCTCGATGGCTGGAAATTTGACGATCCTCCAATCTTTCCTCCCTTTGATTTTGAGGCCAATGCGGATATTGAGAGCTTTATAAATTTTGCCCAGAGTAACTGGAGGACTCCCTTCTATGCAGGAGTCCTTTATTTGTTCGTCATCCACTACCTTCAAAAGTTTATGAAGGACAGAGCGCCTTACAAACTCCGACTTGCCTTATTTCTGTGGAATGGAGCGTTGGGGGTCTTTTCCTTGATGGGATTTATTCGACTCGTCCCAGCATTTTTAAAATTGTTATTTAGTGAGGATGGATTTTACAAGTCTCTCTGTATCAGGTATTTATTATTTAAAAAAAAGTTTTGAGCAAAATAAGTATTTACCAAATATTTATTTAGGGAAGGTGCAGAAATTAACTCGGGGTTCTGGCTAATTGCATTTGCATACAGTAAATACATAGAGTTGGGTAAGATGACAAATATAAATCAATCAGAGATGCTAATAAATAGATGTCGTAAATAGGCGACACGGTGTTCCTCATATTGCGCAAGAAGGAGGTTGTCCTGCTTCAATGGTATCATCACTTAATTACCCTTATCGTCAACTGGCTGGTGGGTCCTTTGGTGGAACCCATTAGTCGTTGGTAAGTAATACATGATACTTTAATATTCAATGAAAACATTGTGGGGAAATATCTGTATTTACTTTTTAGGATGGCTATAATGAATTATGGCGTCCACAGTTTGATGTACCCTTATTTTGCTTTAAAGGTAATATAAGCTCTCAAATTAATTGTATCACTGTGTTTTACTTTAAATAAATTACAGGCCATTCACGTTCATATTCCAAACAAAATATCAAATCTCATCACGACACTTCAACTTTTGCAAATGATCATGGGACTTTACGCCAATATTTACACCATCCGTCTCATTAGTAAATTAGCATTTTAAAATGTTTAGGGTGTACAAATTAAACATAAATTAATTTTTGGAATTTCAGATCAAGGAGTGGAATGTTCTCGTCATCCCACGTCAATTAAAGCCACGACATTTATCTACAGTTCCTTTTGTCTTCTGTTTGGAAAACTATTTTACGACTCCATAATTGGAGGGAAGAAAAAGCGAGTACGAGTCGAAGCGAAGAAACCTGAACAAAAAGAACTGTGAAATATTTGCACAATTGACAATAAATATAAAAGTTGCATACATGCACTCGAAAGGTTTAATCGGATTATTTCTACATTATTTTGCAATAAGTATACATATCTAAAAGTGAAGAAATAAAGTTTAAACCCAAGTAAACAGAATTTCCTATTTTGCCCCAAATGGTATTTTGACCTTTTCTCTGATGTGGGCCTGGTCATCGTGGTCAAAATTAGAATTAGACAGCATTTTCAAAGCATGTCCTAGCAGTGGTTCAAACATGAAACAAAGGGACAAACAGTTAGAGCGTATAAAACGTGTCAATTTTGCATAATGTCTGGTTATTATTATATGTATGTAATCATCTTTTTAAAGGGCGAGGGGAATTCCTTTATATAGCATCTTTTGACAGCGATGAAATTGTTGGTGGTGGACCGAACTTCTTACGCAAATTAAATGTGGACCACAAATAAATAAATAGCAATTCAACATCCTCTTGCTACTCGTCAGTATAAATTCAAAGTGTCATCCGTCATCTCATCCATTCCTTTAAAAAACGAAATGGACATGTCCAACTGGACCAATTGGGAGCTGGAGTCCCCTGCCCAATTCTCCAATTTCGAATTTGAGGAAATTGACATGAATTTCTGGACCGGTTTTTCGGCACGATACTGCAGTTCCCTTCCCATCATTCTAATTACAATTTACTACACTGCCGCCTACATTTGCTACAAATATATGGAGCACCGAGCCCCTTTTGACCTCCGTCGGTGGCTTTTTTGGTGGAATGGAGCCATCGGAACATTTTCCATCATCGCTCTCTGCAGAATGAGTCCAGAATTATTCAGAATTCTCCAACAACCAAATGGTTTCTACATTTCCGTCTGCGTGAGGTATTTTTATTGTAAAGAGTAGACAATTCTCACGGTTGTGCTGTACCCAACTTTATTGCAGAGAAGGACTGAATAAACCCGTCGTATTTTGGATATTTGCATATGCTTGGTCAAAAGCTGTTCATTTTGGTGACACTTTTTTCCTCCTTTTGAGGAAGAAGCCAGTCAGCTTTTTTCACATGTGAGTCCAATTAAATGCTACTTGAGGAAATGTACTTAGTTTTTGTCTCTCTGTAGATTTCACCATACAATAGCTGTTTATGTGCCGATGCAGATTATCCACCTGGGAGAACCAATAGGTCGTTGGTTCACCTGGCTCAATTACCTTGTCCATGCTTTTGTCTATCCATATTTTGCTCTCAAGGTATTAAATAATTTGGAAAAATGCTTAAAATTTTGTGACATTACAAGCTTTATGTTTATACACAGACGCTGCAATTAAAAGTGCCCAAAGCTGCGGCCTCGTTGGTTGTGATTATTGAAATGTTTCAAATGTTGGCTGGTCTAGGGCTTGGCCTTTACTCACTTCATGTCATCAGTAAGCTATCTAACTGATTTAGATCTAATTTTTATGTAGCATTATTTCTTAAAAATCAATCAAGTAATGAAAAAAAATGTTTTTAGACAACGGAGGGGACTGCGTCCGTCATTCTCAAAGTGTTCGACTCATCAACGCAGTCTACACCTCATTTGTGCTTCTCGTAGGAAAAATGACCTACGACTGCTTCTTCTCCAACAAACGCACAAAGATCGAATGAATTTATTTTTGTATATTTACCGTAACAAAATATAACAAAACCTCTCATTAGCGCTTATTATAATATTAATGTTATTTAAATTATTTATAGCTAAATGGTGATAATAGGATAATGTCCTACAAATAAACTTGTATGTCCTACTCTTCATTTTTTATTTCAAAAGAAATGAACCGTTAAGAATAAAAATGTCACTGATATTTAAAAATCATGAATTAACCTTGAGCTTGAACTTAATTATGCAACTCTTGCAATTACGCATTTTTAGAGCCTCTAAAATTTCACCCGGACTTTGGCTAGCATGAGTTTAGCAAAAGAATTAGAAAGTTTCTCAAATGTGAATTTAACCCACTTCCATTGGTCAGTTGTGCTATTGAATACTATTTTTAGAGTTGTAGGACAGAGATTGAAGGTAGCCAGTGCCACGCTATGAATGTGACCCATTAGACATAAAAGAAACCAAGATGAATCCAATCTTACATCCAATGATGCTCTCAGTCTCCTCTTTCTTATTTATTGTTGATAGCTCTCCCTCACAATCCTCTCAATAATAGTTTTTATTTTTATATTTTAATAATAATTAGCAATTAAGCCACGCTCGTAAAACTTATTCCAAGAACTTCATCTCATTCCAGAGTTGGATCCCAATAGCAAATGAATTCCTCCAACTATTTCAGTAAGTTCATCATTACTTTTGCAATATTTATTAAATTTTCTAGTATCTGCATGATTTTTGATTTTTTGAGGCTCGGTGATACCGCGGATGGAGGAGGCGTATGTCGTCTGGCCCTTTGTCGATCCTCCGTCCATTCAACCCTTTTCCTTTGAGCTCTTTGATTTGGATCAGAGTCGAAGGTGGTTTTGGACCAATTGGACGCTCACTCTATACATTTCTATGGCCTATGTCGTCCTCATTTATTTGGGACAGAGATGGATGAGAGATCGACCGGCATTTAACCTTCGGGGGGCTCTTACCCTATGGAATTTTGGACTGGCCGCATTTTCCGCGTTGGCCTTTGCCCGAGTGACCCCTGAACTTTTGACCGTCCTTAAAGGTCCAGATGGTTTTCATAGGTCTGTGTGCGTGAGGGACGAGCTCAATCCGAGCTCTGCTTGGTGGGCGATGGCGTTTTCCGTTTCCAAATTGGTAGAATTGTTGGACACAATGTTCATCGTGCTGAGGAAGACTCCCTTAATCTTTCTTCATTGGTACCACCACATGGTAGGGTACTTTACTACTTTAATTGTTTAATTAGGCTACTTTATTGTTATTGTTATTGTTATTTATAATTATTGTTTAGGCTACTTTGATTGTTTCTTGGATGAGTTATCCTCAGGCAGAACCCATTTTCAGGTAGCAAATTAATAAACTATATAAATATATATAGTTTGTTGTATATTCAGGTGCTAATTTTATTCTGGTGTAATTTCAGATATGTTGGATCAATGAACCTGTAATAAATTCTATAAATACGGAATATTTCAATATAAAATTGTAATTTGTGTTTCAGAGGGGTGCACACTGTCATGTATTTTTATTACGGATTTAAGGTAATGAATCTTGAATCTTGAAATCTTGTAATAAATCTTGAGTTGCGTCATCTAATGTTTCCATAATTTAAATTTGACATAGGCCATGCGTTTTAGTCCCCCGAGAAAGTTGGCCATGATGATCACGCTTCTTCAGCTCAGTCAAATGGCAATTGGCCTCATTGTCAATATTTACGCAGTCTACGTCAAAAGTATGGATGAATTTTTAATGGAACATTTATATGACATTTATAAATAAATGTTTAAACTTTCATTTATTTAAAGGTCATGGAATTGAATGTGCGAGATCTTCAGAGAACATTCGCGTCCAAATGTGGATTTACGCCTCCTACCTCGTCCTCTTTGCGAATTACTTTTACCAGTCTTATTTCTCAAAGAGAAAGCTCAAAAAGACTTAAATTAAACTCAAATTTCTATTCTCGCATTAGCGACATGTTACGTTAATAAATTAGAGCCTGTAAAACATGCTACTTGAAATAATTATTGGTTCGTGGAGTTTGCAATTATGTATATTTGTACAAGTGTGATGACCTCATTCAACTACTTTCTTCCAGATAAACTGAGGGGTGAATACTAAAACTAAAGCCGGCTTGTCCAAAATTAAACACATTAAATATTAAAGTGGACACAAATATGTCTCTCCGCCAATTAACGTCATCGTCTCTGCTCACATGGCGTCTATTTCAGTTTCCTCTCGCCTCCCACCTTCCATTAATTAATTATTGATAGTAACATACAGCAACATGGAATATGAATACTCATCATCGATCCTTAAATTCCAGACTACACATATATAAAAGCTGAGACGGGAGTGAGCTTTAGCCATCAGCATGACAAACTGCAGCAGCATCATTGTTCCCATTTGGGAATACCAAAGCCCCCCTTCATTCCTTCCCTACTTCTTTTGGGAAAAGTGGGACTTTTATCGGTGGAGGGTGTGGCTTATGCTTAATTGGCGACTGCCCTTTCTCATTTGCGCCATTTATCTTGCAATCGTATTTTCCCTAAGGTATTACATGAGCGGACGGCGGGCGTTTAAGCTTCAGGGTCCATTGGTTGCCTGGAATTTGGCCCTCGGACTCTTTTCCTTTTTGGGAATGATGAGAATTGGTCCAGAGTTGTGGGGAATTTTGGAAAGTAAGAATGGATTCCACAAATCTGCTTGTATTAGAGATGGACTTAATGCCCCCACTGCCCTTTGGGGGGTTCTCTTTGTCCTCTCAAAAGTTGTGGAGCTTGGTGAGACTTTCTGTTAAAAAAATATCTTAGGTTGAGACTTTCTCACATTGCCCTTGATGCAGGTGACACGATGTTTGTGGTTCTCAGAAAGAAGCCTCTTATTTTCCTTCACTGGCAAATAATAAAATATTTATAAATATAGATAAAGCTATCTTTGCTAATTAATGTAATTTTGCAGCTATCATCATTGCTCAGCTTTGCTTTTAGCGTGGCAGGTCTTTCCTTATGCTGAGCCAATCGGAAGATATTATGCCTTGATGAATTACAGCGTCCACAGCGTAATGTATCCCTATTATGCTGCAAAGGCCCTCAAGATATTCATCCCCCGGAAATTTTCCATGATAATTACCCTCGCTCAGTTGGGTCAAATGGTGATTGGCGTTGGAGTCAATTTCTACACTCTTGCTTGTATCTGTATGTTACTTTTTTCTACATATTTGTTTCTAAAACGTAACTTGTGGTCATTTTAAATTTTCAGATATTTTTGGGTTGCCTTGTGCGAGAGAAATGGCCAGTGTAAAATATGTAGGACTCGTTTACGGCTCATTTACATATCTCTTTGCAGATTTCATGTACGCCAACTATTTTAGCGTCAAGATAAAAAAATGCTAAACTTTAATGAATGTACGAAATAAGTAACAAAAGTTGAGTTAATTATGGCTAATAATAAAGTTAAATGGCCTCGTTTTTAGGTTTTGGTCGATTCCACGGCATTTCTTCTGCTTTGGCGAAAATTAAGTAAACAATGTTGCAGAAGAAGTTGACAAGAGCTGGAATGAGGAACACAAGTCGCCAGCCATTTAGTGAAGACTGTAACCAAAAATATGTATTAATAATTTTAAATCTCATTGAATAACAAGTTTCTAGTCTGCTTACATTGTTGTTTAAAATAACTCCAGAAACATAGGGTGCGAGGAATCCTAAGGAATAGAGTAAATTAATAGTTTTTGAAATTATCCAAATTATTATGATTCTAGGAGATTTATCAACTTTGTTGTAATTATAATAAAGACAAAATATAAATACAAACCCAAACAATTTGAGATGGAATTTGCAACTCCCATAATTGAACCAGCATGATTTGGAGCAATATCAATAACATTGACGACCCAGCCTCCAAAACCTGAACCCATAGCTGCTCCCGCGAGATTCAAACAGACCACAGCCACCAATGTATTACATCCGCCCAACGCTATGCCCAAAAATGCCGCCGCACTGCCCCAAACTGCTAATGTAGCGCACATTTTCCTAGTGAATAGAATTGAAGTGACTCCTTTAACAATTAGAAAATCGGAAAGTTGGGACATTAACAAGGCCACGGCACAATTCAAGAGTTGTGGCAGTGCACTGAACCAGCCATTCTGAAATTAGATTGTTAAAATGGGAGGTTTTAGGGGGTTTTATATAGCATACATGTTGGATGTGGAAATTGTGGACGGAATGAAGATATTTTGGAACTTCTGCGTGAAGAAGGTAATGACCCCAAGTATGCCCAATATGAATTATCAGGATGCCCCAAATTGGGGCTGACTTGAGGACTGCTTTCCATGGGGTTCCAATGTGTTCTTTGTTTGTCTGTCCTTGAATCGAAGATTCAATTACGTCCAGTTCATCTTGACTAATTCTGGGGTGTTCTGAAGGATAGTCGTAGACCAAAAAGGACCAAAATATGAACCAGATAAAAGTACAAGCCCCTGCGGCGTAGAAAAGTGCCGGCCAGCCAAAAAAGTGCATTAAATAACCTCCGCTTATCATGGTTATCGCAGTTCCCAGCGGTCTGAAAGAAAAGTGTCAAATTTAAGTTAACTTGTTAGAATTGAATTTTTACATACATCCCAGAAAATATCATGTTTGTTAAGCGGCTTCTCTCTTCGGGAGGTGCCCAGTGGGCAAGCATGACATGCATTGAAGGGAACATGACGCCTTCTGTGACTCCCATAAGGATTCTTATTGCTAAGAGTCCCCCTTTCCCCCACGCGAGGGTCACTGAAGGTAGGGAAATTGACAGGGTGGCAGTCAAAAGAAGTCCAGTTGAGAAAATCCACTTTGCCCCGTACATATGGGCCAATTTACCCCCAGCGTATTGCGTCAAGACATATCCTAAAATTATCCGCATCCAATTAAAATTTTGAGATTGTTCTCAAAACCATCGTTTATTATACCAACCCCAGAAAAAAGAACCGAGTATCATTCCTTGTTCCTCTTCCGTCCAATTGAACTTTGAAGAGGATTCAAGTTCAAACTCTGAACTTCTGGCGAGTGCGACGGCAGATGTCGCCGACTCGTTTAGATTCAAATCCGCTGCATTTCGAGGACAAACCGAAGCGGACAAACCGTCCGCCGTTTGTTTTGGCTGATGAACCATTTGGACAATGGCGATTGACAAGTTGAAACGAAGGGCATAGGCGAGGACAAACTAGACCAAATGAGGACAAATTAGAATCCCCCCAAAAAATATTGAAACTATTGCAAACCCCCAAAAATCCCATTAAGGAGAAAGTGTGTCGAGTTCCCCAGCCTAAATTACAAAATTGAAATATTATTTTGCGATATGAAAATAACAAATTGTCTCACCATCCGCAATAAACTTTTTCTTGGGTGGATTCATCTTTTTTTTATTCAACTTTTATTAAATGTGACAATTTAGGAATTGGCAATGTAACAAAGATGAAAGGAAGGAAGTCAAGACGGAACTAACGAATGCATTTAGAGAAATTGACATTTTGTTGGATTATCTTTTTGGGCTAATTATGCATCAATGGCACTCATGCAATGGACCCAGTTCATTCTGGATCTTCACCCTTTAAAGTAATTAGCATTATTTTACAGGAAATTTACTCCAATTTGGAAGATATATAAATATATTCAACTCATACCAACTATTTACTTTTATTCAATACCATTGTTCTGTAACGCCACAAAAACGTTTACAAATTAAAAAATATATTTTTTTCGGTACTCTAATTTTTTACCGGTATGTTTAATCCCCTTGAATTAATAATTTTATTATTAGTAGCGACCAACGTTTAGGATGTTATGGTAGGTACATCTAAAAAAACATTTTAATTAACAATTCCAATGACACTTTTAACTAACGAGTTTAATGACAGAGGTCGAATGTTAATGAGGAACAATCAACTATTATTACGTACTTTTTTAACCCGATCAATAAGACGTCATATTTAAAATTAGACGGATAAAACCTTTTTGCCCCTTCGGAATTTCATCACCAGGTCAAATCTACATATTTTTTCAAAATGAATCGATGTTAAGCACATCGAAATTTTGAAAATTCCTTAAAGTTGCCTCAATTTACCTCCATGGATTAAATGCTGATGGATGAAGTTCCGCATTGAAACTAATTGAAACTAGAAATAAGAAAGTGATGAAAAGAGTGCGTAAATTGATGGAAATTAACTACCTTTAATGGACCAAATTTATTTTCTGGTAATTTCGACAAATGTGAGCTGCTTCAAAATGAGCCAGTCGAAATTATGTCGATGCGGAGATAATTTTTATATAGGTAGTACATTAATAAATTGATTTGTACAAACACAAACAATTTAATACAAAATAAAATTATTATTTATTAAAACTGTACCAATTAACAATAAATTTAATTTAATCATTTGTCTTTGTCATCTACATACTTTGCTTTGAGAACCCTCCGCAATATTTTTCCCGAAAGCGCCCGCGGAATTTCTTCCACAAAAGTGATCCCTCCTTCCAGTCGCTTATGTTTCGCTATTTTAGGATCTAAAAATTTATTAATGTGCCGGGCTGTGAGGTCAAAGTCCGCCTTTTTGCGGACAATAAAAGCACGAGGGGCTTCGCCAAATTGTGGATGTTTAACGCCCACGACAGCCGCGTCTGCAACTTCAGGGTGAGAGCGTAAAATGTCCTCAAGCTCCGAAGGGGACACTTGTAGACCCTTTACTTTTATTAGTTCTTTCATCCTTTAGGTTTCAAATTAAAAACTTGTAATAAAGTTGCGTCTTTTGAATTGGCGGTAAAATTTGGAGTACTGACCTATCAACAATGTAAAAACAGTTGTCCTCGTCATAAACCCCAATGTCCCCAGTTTTGAGCCATCCGTCGTCAGTGAGACTCTCTTTAGTGGCTTCTTCGTTTTTATAATAGCCCTTCATAATTTGAGGGCCCTTAATCCAAAGTTCCCCTGGGGTATTTTCCTTAAGTATGACCTCGCCGTCCACTTCAGATACCAATTTGCAGCTCGTCCCAGGAACAGGCTGACCAATTGATCCTATTTTTTGATTTTTGAACTCACTCCGAATTAGATGACTGACTGTCGTAGATTCGGTCATTCCGTATCCTTCCCGAAACTCGAGATTTTTTCCCGACTTTGCGATCAGAGCCGCAATTAGCTTCTTGCCAACAGGAGCAGCGCCGGAAATCACATCTAGTTTAAAATTCATTTTGTTGTAAGACATATAGATTCTAGTATAAGTTAGAGAAAAAATGGTAAGCATACAATTCACAGACTCTAATTCTTTGGGTCCAAATTCTGGTGAGGCAAGCATGAATTGGACGAGAGGTGTGACGACATGAAGTGTCGTCGGTCGATGTGTCCTTACTGCGGCGGTAAAACTGAAAGGGTCAAACTTTGGTAGGGTCATGGTGTGGGCACCTATTGTGAGGGGGATGAGCATGAGTGCAGAGGAGCCGTAGCAGTGGTAAAAAGGCAAAAGCCCTAAGGCTCTCTCTTCGGCCCCAGGCTCAGGCGCACCCACACCCGGCTGAAGATACTGCCTAGCGTTGGAAGTCAGGTTGGAGTGCGTCAACATCACCGCTGAAACAAAGTGGGTTTACAATCGTTTTCTATTTGTAAGTTTATAAAACCTTTTGGGGGTCCTGTGGTGCCAGAGGAGAAAGGTAACATGGCCAGATCGTTCACAGTGTCAATTTTCCTTGCGTCATAATAATCATCTGCCGAGCCCGGAGTTGATTTGAGCATTTCGAAGAATGAGTGCGTCCCTTCCCTTGTCTCGTCTTCAAATATCCCAACATTTATTACGGAGGACAGGTCAGGGAGCTTGGGCTTTATTCCCTGAATAAGGGGCAGAAACAGGGGGAAAGTGACCACAATTTTCGTCCCAGCGATTGTGCACTGGCGGGTCACCTCGTCTGAAATAAAGACGCCAAATTCAACAAAATGTAATTCTCTGGGATAAATAAGCAATAATGCAATATACCAGGAGTAAAAGTAGAGCTAATAGGAGAAGCCACGCCCCCCGCCCACCACACCCCCAGCAGAATTATAGGATACTCTGGAAGATTCGGCAACATCACGCCGACAACTTCTCCCTTTTTAAGTCCCATCGCAATCAACGCTGTGGCAAAAGAGCGGGAATATTTGTAAATTTCCTCCACCTTGTAGCTTCGGAGGGAAAGACCACAAGTCTGGAATTGTAACATTAAGTAACTACTCTAAACTATTGTACTTTGCTAATTACAAATGCGGGTCGATTGGCATTAGAGGCCAGGTTTTGAAAGACGAATTCGGGAAGCGTGACCCCAACGACGGGGTCACATGGAAGTCCGGAAATTATCCCGTTGCGGGCGGTAGTAAAGGAACTATGACCTTTGAAGATTGGAGTAGAGTGTCGTCTCTGCAGAGCTCGAAATAGAGAAAAGGGACTTTGGAGAAAGTTTAAGGAGAAATTAAACCTCATTTTGAGGAAATTGGGGAAATTGCTGAAAAATTGGGGGCATTTTTAAGTGATTTTTGATTTGCATCATTTTTGAAAAGATGACGACGATTGAGTTAATTTTATCCATGGAGGCAAATTGAGAATTCGTTTATGAGGCAAATTGAGACGAAAATTTTATTCACATAATCTTAGAAAAAATCAACTTGCATTATCATCGAATTGTTAATTAAATGAATGGATTCCGAGCGGATGCATTACAAAAACAATGTTTTGACCAGCTCTGACTATAATTAGCTATAATCAATGTTCATTGTTAATTATTTATTTACATAGTGTTTATATTTGTTAGTTGGCGCAAATGGGGCCATCCTCTAGGTTGTTGATATTTTGTTGGCTGTTGGGTCTGAGGCCAGGGCCCGGGAGCGGCTTCCCCCTCAGCGCCTGCCCCCGATGCAAAGCCCCTCCCGCAAAGTGCACCCCCGCAAAAAACTCGGACACTCAGATCCCAAGACCCACGGGAAAAAACGCAGAGTGCTGTCCACTTTATAGATGCGATAACCCTGATGGATCATTTTACGCCTTTCATGGTTATAAGACGAAATAGCGTTTTAATACTGGACTCTATACTTTGTTAAATAACTATGTAATAATAGGTATTCAGGGCGATGGGCCAATGATGCGACTTAAACGACCATCGACAACGACAACTACCCCTAGGTCAACTACGAGGCGCAGTATTTTAACTGTGAGACCACTCACTACCACCACCACTACGCCAAAATCAACGACAAGAAGAGCCATACTTACTGCAAGACCAACGAGTACTACTACTACGACGACACCAAAGCCAAAGACGACCACTCGAAAACCGACAACTACCACCACAAAGAAGCCTGCGAGTATCTCAACGACCACAAAAAAACCAACGACGACTACAACAACTACAAAAAAACCGATCACAACCACAACTACAAAAAAGCCGATAATTACAACGACCACTCGAAGAACTGCAACGACCACCACTACAAAAAGACCAACCACCACAACGCCAAAACCTACTACTTCCACCACTACGACCAAGAAGCCAATTAAGACGGCGACAACAGCAACAACAACAACAACAACAAAGAAACCGACTTTTGCAATTACTACTACAACTCCGAAACCAAGCGGAACTACCACAGAAGACGTTTTTGCGTTCCCTGACATTGAAAAAGAGATGGCAAAGTCGATGGCTAGTTCATCTATGAGTTCAATGTCTGGAATGGATTTTGGGTTTGCTGGGATGTGGAAAGAAAGCATGAAGGCCACACCCACCACAGCAACTACCACACCCAAAACTCCACAAAAAATTGAAAATCCTGCTGACGCATTTCCAGATATGGCAATGAGCTTTGGTATGGTGGACCCCTTTTCAAACAGGGTCAAAACCACTACCACTCCAGCTCCAGTCACTGGAGCAACTACGACCACACCTAAACCAAAAACAGACCTGAATTTTGGTTTTCCAGATATGAAAATGCCTGATTTTGAAATGCCGAAAATGGACTTTGGTTCGTTCGGAATGGTTGATCCTTTTGCATCCAAATCATCGACAACTTCAACGAGCAAAACTGCAACAGCAGATACAACCACACCCACTTCAGTGTCTCCAAAACCAGATATTAAAATTCCAGACTTTGAAATGCCGAAAATGGACATGGATTTTGGTTCGTTTAGCATGGTTGACCCTTTTTCAACCAAATCAACTACAAGTACGACTACACCCACAAGCCTCGTGGTGACAGAACCATCTTTTCCAAAAATGGACATGAATTTCGGTTTTGCTGGGATGATGAACGGAGGGGACATGCCAAAGACAGATTTTGGTTCGTTTAGTTTTGTAGATCCCTTTGCGTCCAAATCCACAACTTCCACTACGCCCAGCTCTGCATCTTTCCCAAATATGGGCATGAATTTTGGTTTTGCGGGGATGATGAATGGTGGGGATAGTAAAACACCGGATTTTGGATCCTTTAGCTTTGTGGACCCTTTTGCATCCAAGTCATCTTCAATCACAAGTACGACCACACCCACAAGCCTCGTGACAGAACCATCTTTTCCTAAAATGGACATGAATTTCGGGTTTGCTGGGATGATGAATGGAGGAGTACCGGACATGAAGATGCCAGAGTTTGACATCCCTACTTTTGACGCTTCCAAATTTGGTGGCGAAAGTACTGCTGATAGTTCAAGTAGTATGCCAAAAATGGATTTCGGTTTTGCAGGAATTCCAGATATGAAATTTCCAGATATGCCTCCACCTGGTCCAGGTATACTACTTTGTAACTTTAATTTGACATTGTATTGCGAAAAGCGGGACTTTGTTTGATAACAGCATTTTGACTTAGACGGAGTGTCTGTGACGAAGACTGTGAAGCCGGACGGGGGGATGGAGGTGAATGCGGTGAGTACGGGGGACGCGGACGCCGTGGCCTTTGCCACCGACGGAGACGCCTCTGAAGCTGACATGGCCGCAATGCAAAAAGAGATGGAGGACGCCCAAAAAGCTTTTGGTGATATGAGCGCACAGTTTAACATGATGGGATAATTAGATAGAAATGGGTGTGGTTATTTATACCGAAAATACATCTTCTCATACTTTTATTGCTCTACTTATTTGTGTGCAACAATGCAATTTGCACTTTGCAAAATTTGTATACTCGTTTTTAAGAAAATAAATATATACGTATTTTCTAGATAACTACTTTGATAAAATTATTAGGTTTCAAGCATTTTGCATACAAACACAAACATGCAGAATTTGTTGGCAGCAAGAGCGTTTATTCAATTGACCCGAGTCAAGAATTTTGACATGTTGGGAATATTCAAATTTTGAGCACACAGTGAGGATTTTTGGCAATTTTGTGGTCCAAAATAATTTTTAAAATTAACAAATTTCCTCTCTATTCCATAAAAGTTACAAATTTTATTATATTATTAGCCCCCTAAGGTATTTATATCACACGTGTGGCCTAAAAATGAGTCTTCAGGAGCAAGTATTCGAAAATAAATTGGTAAAAACTTGTTATTTGATTTTGAGACTTATAGCCGTATTAATAATGCTAAGGGCTCACTAACACTTAGTGGACACTTAACTAAGTGGGGGCTAAGTGAGACACTAAACCTCCACTAAAATGGTATAAATAATGAAATCTTCACTAACACTTAGTTAAGTGCGACACTAAGTGACGATCCACACTTAACGCTCACTTAACTATTACTAAACTTTTTTATCTTTCCGTCAGCTGTTTAAAATATTGCAATTTAAAAAAAAATCCCATAAAATAAGTAAAAAATATATCAAATAAACAAAATGGATAGTGCCGCAAATTCTGATAGTGACGAAAGCGAAGGGCCAAAGCGTCCAAGGGTCACGGTTAAGGGAAAAGGGCGATCAAAATCATTTACGAATCAAGAAATTTTGCTCTTAACGGAGCTTGTTGACATGCATAAGGCGACAATAGAGTCCAAAATGACAGACTTCGGGACGGTCAACAAGAAACACAAAGTTTGGGAACTAGTCGCCAGCTCATTCAACAGCAATCCCCACTGCGCCCAAAGAAGTGCTGATAAGTTGAAGAAAAAATGGGAAAACCTCAAATCTGCAGCAAAATCGGAGGTAATCAATTATAAAAAAACTTTTCAAAATAATGCAGCTTTTGTTTTAAGGTAATGAACCATAAAAAAGAACGCCGGCGGACTGGAGGAGGACCTGCCCCAAAGCCTTTGTCAGATGTTACAGAAAGAATTGCGTCTATTGTACCCTCTCAGCTTGTAAGTTTGGAGAACGCTTTTGACTGTGACGAGGATACAAATGGGGCTGTTGCGGTTTCAAAAGTAGTACAACTCGACACACAAATGGAATCTGAAGTGTTGGAAAATGTCATTGAAGTCGAGCAAAAAAGTTCTGAAAACGCTGGCATTAAAAGTAACTATTTTTTATTGTTTACTTTCAAAACTCAATTTTGATTCCAAATTTCTCTATTTTGTAGAAAAGCGCAAAAGAATTGACTCACGGACAAATTTAGAAGAATGGGAATATGCCGAACATGAAATTCGGTTGAAAATTTTGGCGACGGAACTAGAACATGAAAAAGAACGTTTGGAATTGATTAAAGCAAAACGCAAGAATCAAGCAGTTGAACATAAAGCTACGTTGGAGTTATTAGCTGCCCAGTTAGCCCAAACGACACAGGGACAAACATACATCATTGGGAGCCAAGGGACGTTATGAAAAGTGGTTGTTTATAATCAATTGTCTCGCAACTCTTCCGGCATTTGTAAAAGATGAATGTCTCTCCTCAGAATCTCTGTCTTCGTCGTCTTCCTCCACCTCATCGTTTTTGAATAAATCTTTTCTTTTCCTAATAAAAATGCCAAAATATTGTCATTTATTTAATGTGTATGCGATAAAATTTACTTCCATAATACCTGCTAATATTATGCAACACAAATGTAGCTACAATTACAACCAAAGCTGTCTTCAGTTTCAACCGAAGGAATTTGAGGCAAGGGAAACGTCGCTTTACAATTCCAAAAGATCTTTCTACAGTGTTTCTTGTACAGATTTGAGATCTATTGTATCTAAAAATTAAAGAGCATTGTAATGGTGAATTATAAAATACAATCTTTCAATACCTTCTTTCATTTTGACTAGCAGGGCGATCAAAAGGCGTCATCAAATATGAGGTCAATGTGTAAGCACTGTCCCCTAGAAGTATTCCTGGGGCTTCATTTTCATGTAATTTATCCCTCACAACCGAGTTTTCGAAAATTCTTGCATCATGGGCAGATCCGTACCATCGAGCAACGACGTTAATAAAATTCAGCTCATGATCACAAATCGCTTGGACATTGATGGAAAAAACTGACTTCCTGTTTCGAAACAGTTCTGCGTCATCGCCTCCGGGAGACTGAACTTGTATGTGAGTCCCATCAACGCACCCAACTACGCCTGAAAATATCAATAATTGTATTTCATTTATTAATGGATAACAATGAAAATACCTGGAAATTTTGCAATTTTGTAAAATCCTTCACGGATTTTCTGGGCTTCGTTGAAGTTGGGATATTTTACAAATTGTGGACGTAATTTGGCAATAGCTATTGATACTCTTTTCACAACATTCGAAACTGTGGGTTGACTAATAACGTGGAGGTCACAATTTTCTCTTTGAAATATCCCTGAGCAGTAAAATCGCAAGGCTATGCAGACTTGAAGGACTGGAGGGATAAATGTTCCTCGGCGAAGAGGTGCTGATAACTCCCCAGCAATTAAATTACAGATGTAGACAACAGTTGTTTTGT
>JAQIXN010000319.1:0-45128 GCA_034698145.1 Proisotoma minuta
AGGACCAAGTGAAGGGTTGACTCTTTTTGAATATTATAGTCAGATAAGGTGCGCCCGTCTTCCAGCTGCTTTCCAGCAAAGATCAATCGCTGTTGATCTGGAGGAATTCCCTCCTTGTCTTGAATTTTAGCCTTGACGTTCTCAATAGTATCGGAGGGCTCTACCTCAAGGGTGATGGTCTTCCCTGTAAGAGTCTTGACGAAAATTTGCATTCCTCCTCGAAGACGAAGGACCAAGTGAAGGGTTGACTCTTTTTGAATATTATAGTCAGATAAGGTGCGCCCGTCTTCCAGCTGCTTTCCAGCGAAGATCAATCGCTGTTGGTCTGGGGGAATCCCTTCCTTGTCTTGGATTTTAGCCTTGACGTTTTCAATAGTATCGGAGGGCTCGACCTCAAGGGTGATGGTCTTCCCTGTAAGAGTCTTGACAAAGATTTGCATGTTGATTTATTCCTGGAAAAGGAAAGGAAAAAAGAAAATCAAAATGGCTGCCTCTCAACGTTTGACCCAAATAACCCCCTTTCTCTTTTTCCCCTTATTTATCCCCTATAAAAACTATCCCCCCTCTTTTAGTAGTGTCCCCTCCCCCTGTACTTACTTGTTAGTGGGTGTGGTTCCTGTTATTATCAAGTTTGGGAATATATTTTGTGGAGCTCCGGAGTTGGTGTGTGTGGTGTCTCGAAGTCAGGGAACGAATGTCCACTCCCCTCCTTCCTTCCTTCTCTTCTCACCAAGCCAACGCGCAGCCGCCCTCCCCTCAGCCAACAGACAAAGGAAAATGCCAGAAAATCAAGGAGCACCCACATTTCACCACTCCCACTCACTTCATACACCAAAACATAAAATTTATGGAAACTTCATTTTTAAAAGCTTTGGTTTGAGATTGGAGATTTGGATGTTCCACTGGATCACATTCATGAAAAGCAGTTGCTTTGTTGCATAAGAAATTATCATGAGTCATGCAAATTTTGTTAAACGTTTTAGTTTGCTGAGTTGTTGGAAGTTCACATGACCAGCGATAGCTGCACTTTAATTTGCCTGTTATCATGTTGCTTTTGCATCCTGAATTATCGAGAATGTTCTAATGATGAGAGATTATCACAAAGTTAATGAGGGCATTGAATGCAGGAAGAAGACAATTCAATATTGGATGTTGTGCATTTGAATATGTTTCATTATACATTTGTGCATTTACAAATAAGAAAAATGTCAAAAAATTATGTTGGTAGCTCATCAGAAGTAAGAATGACGTACACAAATTGAGTATTGTGTAATTTGCGTGGGTTTAGAGACCTTTGGAAATGAGACACGGGATTTATCCGAAGGATGCAATAAAGAGCTCAGAGTTCGTGGTAAAAAACAAGCCTGCTGCCAACAACATCGCAAAATGTTATTGATTGCAAAGCTGTGTAGTGTTCATATTTAATTGGTATTTTTAAGAGATAGCATTCAAGAGATCTGGAGAGTGCTCAAACGACGAATTTGTTTGTCAGTTGTCGGCAGGAAAAATGTAATTTATCCAAAAGAGTTGTGAAATATTATTTACGTGGCTTCGTTGGAGGACAACAACTTTTGCTTTTAACATCAGATGAAAATTGGCAGATATTTTTTTACATGGCTTTTGTTTAGATGAGGAAAAGTTCCTTGGCTTGCTTACTTTGGCTTCAAATGATGAACGCATTTGATTTCGCCGAAACTGCTTAAAATAGATTCAAGTTTGTGGAAATGCAACGGCGTCTTTGCTGACCTACAAATATTCAAATTCTGTTGAAAATAGTTGGAATGCACATTTTATAGCACTGATAGTTTTATATGATGTGCAGTTTGATAAATGGATGTATCACTTTCCCCATCCTGGAGTTCTACTTGTTCTCCATTGCATTTGCAAAACCAGACACAATTCTCCTTTCTCTTTATTCCGCAGTTCAAACAGTTGTTAAAATTTGACAAATGTTTATTCAGGAAAAACGGTTATTATTTCCTGATCATTCATAAGAGAACAATTAAAACTGTCTTCCTGTGGTAATTTTATCCAAATAGGCACATTTCCTTGATTAAAAAATCTTGAAATTTTTTACAGCTAACTATCATAGCAAATTTAATTGTTATAGAGGACTGTGGATTTCATCTAATCTATCTTCCTAAAAATTATTCTATTTTTGCAAAATGAGTGTGAGTAAATTATATATTTTTTAGTTAACTTTACTAATTGATAATGTAATTTGATGATACTTTATTAATTAAATATAGAAATCTGATTTAAAAAAGCAAACTACATTGGCTTCGCTGCCAGCCATTGTTGGCTGGCCCTCGTCGTCAGAAACGGACACGGATAAATTCCACATCGCCGTAGTGGTCGGCAAAACCAATCGAATAAAGAAACTTGTGGCGCGTGGTGTCCATCCGGACGTAAGAAATGAATATGGACAAACTGGACTCTTTGTGGGGGCAATGTTAGGGAACAAATCTGTTGTGAAGACGCTGTTAAAGTTGGGGGCAAATCCAAATGGACGATGTCATCCACAAGGACACACTGCAGTTCACGGGGCTTGTTTTATTGGGAGTTTGGGGATACTGAAAATGCTACTGATCGCAGGAGGAGACTTAAGGCTCACAGACATAAAGAGACAGAGACCCGAAGAGTGGATTGAATATCAAGGGAGCATGGGACGACGCAAAAGCACTCGAAATTTCATTGAGCGACTTCGTTTTTGCATTACAAAAAGTGATGTTAAGGATATTAAAAAAGAACTGAATGACAAACTTAACAATTTGGGCGTCTCTTGGTGGTCAAAATTTTGGAGAGTCTTTGCCTGGAAATGTGGAAGGAAAAAAAACCTCATTAATGACGAAGAACGGATGCGTGATCAAATACTTTCAGTTGGGTTTGGGAAGCTTTATTTTGGGACAGGAAAAAAATGCGTCCAAGCAATTGGGTTGCCAGTTCTCAGTGAAATCAATGATTTGAAATATGATGATAACCCAAAAGCACCTTCGTGGATTAATGGGACATTTAGCACTTTCATCCCAATGGTTTGGGAGAAGAGAAATATGGCTGTGATTTCTAAAATATTGCGAACGAAAAGTGTAAAAGAAGCTGTTCCTGATCTCCTCATTGCTGAACTCAATATCCTTGTCAGAATTCAACATCCGCAAATTCTAATGGTTTTGGCCGTTTGTCAAGAGGAAAACTTTGATTCGTTGTCTCTGATTTTTGAGAAAGTGAGTCTGGGTTCATTGTATTTCTTTTTGCATCAACAAAATCTACGAATGAAATCAAGCTTTGCAACAGACATTATAATTCAAATATCCGAAGCATTGGACTACGTTCACGGAAGTGGGTTACTTCATTGTGGAATATCATCCCATGCAATAATGCTGGTTGCAGAAAACCAAGCCAAACTGGCTTGTTTTGAATATGCAATTCCTGAAGAACAAGTTGAAGGAGAACATTTGATTTCGTCTCGTCACCCCTTCTTGACATCTGACTCCCATTTGTCTGTCATCCGACATTGGATGGCTCCTGAGATTTTGGCTGGCTTCCATTCGTACTCACAGGCCAGTGACGTTTACTCACTATGCTGCGTAATGTGGGAGTTGGTCGTTGGAGATTTGCCCTGGAAAGAATATGAGCTACAAAGTTTACGAATTCTGATGAAAGAAAGTCCTGGGTTGCAACTGCCATTGAGAAAAGACATAATTCCTCCACTATGGCTCAGCGTCTTAAAAGTTGGTCTCAAACCAAAAAGAGAGGAAAGGGATTTAGATTTTAAAGAAATGAGATACATGATGACTTTGGCTAAAGAAGAATCGTCCATTTCATCAACTGCAAAATCTGCATCTGTTGAAAGAAAGAAAATGAATTCTCGAACAACTTCTGCAAGATCAATTAAATCTGCAAATAATTTATTCGGAGGAGGAGGTGATGACAATTTCAGCTCCAAAGTTTATGCCACTGATTCGAGAACAAGTTGTAGGGCACAAGGAATTGACGTAGTTGATGAAGGCAACAACATTGATGATGAGGATCAATATCAAAATGAACGATATTCACCCAAACAGAAAAATAGCAAAACCGTTTCAAGAACAAGCTTGAGCAAATCTTTTAAAAGTGAAGCTTTTATGATGGTTTAATTTTAATTTGTCATTTATTAATGCTTTATAAAAATGATAGAAATATTGTGTTAAATTACGAAATGTTTTGTAGTTTAGTTTAGAAACTTTAAAACTAAAAAAAATCTTGTTATAACTGACGATAATGATAATATACTTTATCACAGATGTGTTTTCTTATGTCTAAGAATTTCTAAAGATGTTAAATTCAGTTGCCGTTTGCATTCATTACAATAATATCCACGTGCAAATGGTTTAGCTTTTATATCTTCCTCTTCAGCTGCTAATGCTGCTTCGATATCTGTAATTGACGAAAATATATTCAGAGTAGTTAACGATAAATAAACAACAATGACTAAATAATGACATGGCGTACCTGTTTGCTTCTTTCTTGCACATTGCGTTTGGTGACAAAGCAGATCTAAAGGCATTGACATTAAATTCGTTTCACAAATAGGACACATCCATTCTTGTGGGTCAGGCATTTCACTGTATAAACTGCATTTAAAAATACACTTTTATCATCATATTTGTTTGCATTTATGGTAATTATGTAATACCTTCCATAAGTCATGTAAGATGTAATTGAAATTCCGCCTTTGATAACGTTGGGTCCAATTGTCCAACTCTTTTCAAACTGAATCCCTTCGTCTGGGATTACTGCATTGAAGTTGGTGTCATACATGTCTTTTTGATCAGCAGCCATTAGACGTCTAAGCGTATAAAATGTTTCTGTTCTAAGATATGCTGCTAATCCATGAGATAGTTCTCTAGATTTCTTTACATCTGATCGAGATATACTGTCCTCTAAAAAATACACAAATGTATGCATTAACTTTTGTGTGCAATCAAAAATATTCAAGTAATTTTAATAAATTTACTATCAGCAAGTCGTTCAGCAATTAATTGCAGCCACGTGTCTCGTAATCGAGTAGCTGTAATTACTAGTAATCTCGCAACAGAAGGATCTACAAATTCGACCTCCAACCACGAGTCAAAAACGAATCTACTAAAATTGGCGTCCGTGTCAATCGTGTGAGAAAATAAAAGAAGGGTTTGAATTGCAGGCATTCGAATGCAATTCATCAAATATGGTTTGTTTGTCTCCAGTAACGTTCTAAAACAAAAAAAAAAGAAAAATGAGCACCCTTTAATTACTTGTATTTTATACATTGATATAACTTACAAATACACAAGCAATTGATGTTTGTTGCTCACAGTTTGTTTCGATATAAAATTGGGAACCACAATAATGTCACTATCCGTTAATTTAAGGACTTCAGTTTGACTAGAAAAAATCCCAGTTGGGTGAAGAAGAGTAAATCCTTTTCCTCTTGTATGAAAAACTTGCTCAGTATCATTCTGTGATAAAAACAGTATTTCAATCCATCAAAATTAAAGAAAAGCCGAACACGCACCTTATACTTATTAAAATCATCTGCAATTGCAATTTGGGGATAGAGTCCACTGCAAATAATTAGCTTGAGAACGGAAATATCTTCATATCCATATGGAGTACTTTTATGAAGTAGATCCTATATTTTTATAAAAAAAAAATTATTACTGAAACCATTTAATGCCGAGTAGCTCAATTAATTACCTTCACTTGGCTGGCATCATTTCGAAGACGAAATTCAACATCGCGAATGTCGACAGATCCGTCACCTTCCTCATCATCCCCATCATCAATTGCATACTCGCTGTCTTCTAGTTTTAAAAATTTCTTCTTTCTTGGAGCAGCCAAATGATAGTCCCGTTTAATTGATCGAAGTTGCTTGAGCTCACCATGCCGTAGGGCTCTGTCTGAGCTACTCAATGCAGCAGAACCATCTTGATCTTTAATTAAATTTGAATCCTGCAAAAATAAACTTTTTTTTTATTTTTCGCCATAAGGCAAAGCATAATGTTATAGTATTTTAAATCACTTTTAATAGAGATTTGAACTGCTGACGTAATTTAGTCATCTCATAAAATCTTTGTTCTTCTAAACCTCTACGTTGGCACCATTTTTTTGTTCGGCTACTATCGCAAGTTTTTTCTTCCAGCCAGGCTCTGTATGCATTTAATAGTGTCAAAGGATCACCGTGATCTGATTCCAGAGATTTTCTAGCAGCTGCAGCATCGAGATCTCTATGAGCCCAACTTGTGTAAGGACTTTGAACACTTAACGAAGCAGCCAACGAAAGGACAGCGTCCACTTGTTCAAAAATTGTTGCCATTATTAGCATCTTTCCAATTGAAATATCTACTGGGAGTTGGGATAGAGTTTTTCCTATAGGCGTTAATTGTTCTTCGTCCGTTAAAGCCCCCTAATATAGTTACAATTTTTATACTTTAATAATTCCTCGATTTTTTTAACCTCTTGATAGATTGTACCTGCTCCTTTAAACGAGCAATGGAACTTTCCATGCTATCTAAACTGGGTGGTTCTATGAATGGGAATTTTCGACAATCTGGAATTCCAATAGATATCATCTGAAGGAGTAAGGAATCAAGAGGAACACGTTGTATTTCCGGGGTGGAAAATGGTTCCAATTCATTGTACTCAGACTCTGAATATAAACGATAACAAACTCCGGGACCCGTTCGACCTGCACGCCCTTTTCGTTGTTCAGCACTCGCCTTGCTTATCCAAAACTCTTTCAATCTTTGCATTTTGCAAGAAGTATCATAAGCCATCTCTTTCACTTTCCCCGAGTCAACGACAAATCGAATTCCGTCAATAGTGATTGATGTTTCCGCAATATTTGTTGAAACAATGCATTTTCTTACTCCTTCTGGAGGATAATCAAATACCTAATTTGAAAAATAAAATTTATTATTATCATTCTTGACATAGATTATTTCATTTCTACAGTCAATTCCTTATTTACCTTGTCTTGATCATCTATTGAGAGCATACTGTGAAGAGGAAGAATAACCCAACGCTTTGTCATTTCCGCATATAATTTTGTAGCTTCCACTACCAAAGAAATTTCATTCGTTCCACTCAAAAATATTAAAACATCGCCCCTTTCGTCCTCTGAAAACAAATCTAAATAAGCTGGATGTCTGTTTTTATATATAAAAAAAGTAAAAACATACGTGGAAATTTATCGTCAATCAATTGTAAAATTCTAACATAAGGGCCAGGATTTAATTTTCCATTTTTCGTATTCAATTCTTCTACTGAAACTGGTCTGTATTGCATTTTAATTGGATAGAGGCGACCAGGAACCTGAAATATAATGTAAACGACGTTATTTTTTATCAATTTATTTCCATCAAACTATTGGTTCAATTGATACCTGAATTACAGGTGCCAATCCTTGAAAATATTCTTGAAATAGTTCTATATTGATTGTAGCGCTCATCAAAATTACTTTCACATCTGGTCGTTGATAAACAAGGCATTTTACAATCCCCAGCAGAAAATCCCCATGCAAATGTCTTTCGTGCACTTCATCCAGAACAATTACATTGTAATTTTCCAACATGCTGTCTGTGCTAACCTGTGGAAAGAAAAGGGGAAAATAATATATCCTCATAGATAATCCTTTTAACTTTCATTTAATTAGTACCTGTCGTAAAAGCAATCCTTCTGTAACAAAGATGATTTTGGTATGCTGCGTTTTACTTCTTTCAAATCTAATTTGATATCCAACTGCACTTCCGTATTCGTTTAAAGTCTCGTACGCCACTCGTTTACACAATGAAATACACGCAATTCTTCTCGGCTGTGTACAAGCTATAAAAAAATGTTATCACGATATTATCATAATTCAAAAAGTAAAACAAAAGCTTTAAAAATAAATTACCAATATTAGTGTAGCCTGCTTTGAGCAAGTATTGAGGAACTTGTGTACTTTTACCACATCCAGTGTCTCCAGCTTAATAATTAATTAACAAAATAGAATCAATAATCTATTTTCGACTCTTAATCAAACTCTTACCAATAATTAGAACGTTACTTTTGTCCAATGTTTCCACAATGGCGTCTCTGTAATTAGCAATGGGTAACGCTGCTTGGCTTTCTCGTAATTTTCGCAATTTTGAAAATCTCTCTTTTTGAAGAAAGTCCAAATAGTAGAGCAAGGTTTGCAAAAATTCTTCCAGCACTGATTTCGGGACACCATCACGAACATAATCTTGTTCTTCTGGATTCAGTTTATAAATGTAGTCTTCAATATTTGTGTATTGCAATGAGAAAGGAATAGTGTGTTTTTTGGAATACGTTTTCGGAATTTCAATTTCTTTTTCTCCAACAGGTATTTTCTTTGTCCCGTCAATTTTCCCATCCAATTTCGAACTCATTCCTTTTACCCTAAGGGCCTGAATTTTGTCGTAAAACTTCCAAAAGTCATCATATTGTATTGTTCCTCTTCTAATGACATCCGAATCTCTGAAAAACATTCTGTCCAGTAAATAACGAATCTTCTTTATGTCAAATCCTTTCTCGTCTTCATCGTCAACATATTTCTCCTTCTTAACTTTTGGCGATTTGGATCTAGACCTTGACCTGTGCCCTTCATGTGCCCTCCGTTTGTCCTTGTGAGATCTTTTATGTTTCTTGTCATAATTTCTGCTGTCATCGTATTCATCATCACTCTTTGGTTCTTCTTTAATGTAATATCGCGAAGATTTTGAAGATGAAGATGATGGTCGTTCTTCATTTTTATGATGGTGTCTTCTTCGTGGCGATTTGGACCTTGACCTTCCCATAATGTGAACAATTATGACATTTTCTAGACATTAACAATTCGTTTTAAATTATAACCTTTGGTACTCTCTTAATTTAATTCCTTTACCGTATGTGACACCTTTCTGAGGTCCTTGTTGACCTCAATCTTGTCGAAAGTGTCGAAACTTATTTTGTCAGCAAAAACGGCTGTAGAAGTTCTCCAGGAGAAGTTGAGACTGTTCCCGGCCAGTTCACTTTTGCTCTTCTTCGTCTTAAAATTTGTTAGCCGAATATAAACGCCGCTTCAAAAAATAAATTTTGATAAGATTGAATAAACCACAAGATAACTTAAAATTTTAAAAACGTGGAAAAACTCCAAAACTCACGGTGAGTGCAAAATAATTTCCATCAGTCAGTGCATTTCAACTTTAATTTATTTTCATTTTATATTTTAGAGTAAACTGAATTGAAATCATTGAAGATACGCCCAAAGCTTATCCTAAACTTGTTAACTAGTAGACGAGGTAAAATAAATTCCACATTAATGTTCTTGATCACTAATATTTGTTTTGATAGGCGAAAATGCACCCCACGGGGGGCACGTTGGAAATTCCTCTCCGGGATTCGGACGAGGTAATTGAAATTGATGTCACCCAACTCCCAGAAGCTATTGAAATAATCGACATCCTGCGACAAGAACATGCTCCTCTTAATACCTGGTCCAGTTTCGCCTTGGAATACTACAGAGGAGGGAGAGATGAGGAATTTCTCAAAATCATTGAAATTGGCCGAAAAGAAGCCAACACTAATTATAAAGATAGTGATAAATCCTTGATGAAAATTCTCGACAGTCTGGCTGCTTACTATGTCAAGAAAGCAAACAAGGAGAGGGCAAAGGACAAACGAAAAGAATATTTCAGTAAAGCGACGGTCCTTTATACAACAGCCGATAAAATCATTATGTATGACCAGAACCATTTACTCGGCAGAGCCTTCTTTTGTCTATTAGAAGGGGATAAGATGGATCAAGCGGATGCACAATTCAATTTCGTTCTTGGACAGTCCCCTTCATGTATTCCAGCTCTATTAGGGAAAGCCTGCATTGCATTTAACAAGAAAGACTATCGAGGATCGCTCGCATTTTATAAAAAAGCCCTCCGAACAAATCCCCAGTGTCCTGCAGATGTCCGAGTCGGAATTGGACATTGTTTTATGAAGTTGGGGAATAAAGACAAAGCTGAACTGGCTTATGAAAAGGCATTGGAGCTAAATGGGAAATGTACGGGGGCGTTAGTGGGAATGGCCATCCATCATATGAATTTAAGAGAAAAGGATTCCATTCGTATTGGAGTCCAACTTTTATCAAGAGCCTACAGCGTTGACCCCACAAATCCAATGGTTTTGAATCACTTGGCTGATCATTTCTTCTTTAAGCGTGATTTTCAAAAAGTTCAGCATTTAGGTTTGACATTATTTTTAGAAACTTGTTAAAAATATAATTATTATAAAATTAATGTTGTTTTTTTAATATTTAGCTCTCCATGCTTTTCACAATACTGAAAATGAAGCGATGAGAGCAGAAAGTTGTTATCAGTTGGCAAGATCATTTCACATTCAAGGAGACTACGACCAAGCGTTTCAGTACTATTATCAATCGACACAGTTTGCAAGCTCTAATTTTGTTCTACCAAATTTTGGTTTGGGTCAAATGTATATTTACAGAGGAGATTGTGAAAATGCGGCACAATGCTTTGAAAAAGTCCTTAAAGTTGAACCAGAAAATTATGAAACAATGAAAATCCTTGGGTCTCTATATGCCAACTCTAACAGCCAATCCAAACGTGACATTGCTAAAGATTATCTCAAGAAAGTAACAGCACGTGAACCTGATGATGTGGAAGCATGGATTGAGTTGGCTCAAATTTTAGAACAGACTGATCTTCAAGAAAGCCTGAAAAGTTATAATATTGCAATTAGTTTATTCCAAGAAAAAGTTCGAGCGGCAGTTCCGCCTGAAATTTATAGCAATTTGGGGTCCCTTAATTATCGACTAGGAAATTATCCAGAAGCGCTAAATTGTTTTGAAGAAGCTCTGACAAGATCTCAATTAGAAGGGGAGAAAAGTGATAGTCACTACTACAACTCCATTTCTGTCACAATTTCTTACAATTTGGCCAGAGTCCATGAAGCAATGTGCAACTTTGGAGAGGCAGAAAAACTTTACAAGGACATTTTAAAAGAGCATCCAAATTATGTTGACTGTTATTTGCGACTAGGTTGTATGTCAAGGGATAAGGGTCAAATTTACGATGCATCTGATTGGTTTAAAGAAGCCCTTCAATTGAGCAATGAACATCCTGATGCGTGGACACTAATTGGAAATCTTCACTTGAGCAAAATGGAATGGGGACCTGGACAGAAGAAATTTGAAAGAATTTTAAAGAATCCTTCCACTCAAAATGATGCATACTCTTGTATTGCATTAGGAAATGTGTGGCTCCAAACATTATACACTCCAAGCCGTGATAAGCAAAAGGAAGCAAGACATCAAGAACGAGCTCTTGCAATTTATAAACAAGCTCTCCGCAATGACCCCAAAAATATATGGGCAGCAAATGGAATCGGGTGCATTCTTGCCCATAAGGGATGTATTAACGAAGCTCGTGATATTTTTGCCCAAGTTCGTGAAGCTACTGCAGATTTTAGTGATGTCTGGTTAAACATTGCCCATGTCTATGTTGAACAGAAACAATATGTGAGTGCCGTTCAGATGTATGAAAATTGTATGAAAAAATTCTACAAAAATCACCACACAGAAATTCTTCAATACTTGGCACGAGCATACTATAAAAATGGAAAATTGAAGGAAGCAAAAATGGCATTATTGAAAGCCCGAAGAGTTTCTCCAAGTGACACGATTCTACTTTATAATTTGGCTCTGGTGCTTCAAAAACTGGCAACGCAAACACTAAGGGATGAGAAATCAATTTTACAAAGCGTCTTGTCTGCTGTAAATGAGCTTGGTCTCGCACACAAGTACTTTCAATACCTTTCAATTAATGGGGACAGGACAAAGTATGATTTGGGACAAGCTGCAGCTGAAGCACAACAATGCCAAGACATCCTCTCTCAAGCCCAATACCATGTCGCAAGAGCTAGAAAATTAGACGAAGAAGAAAAATTACTCAGACGAAAACAAGAGGAAGAACGAGAGGCATTTAGAGTGAAACAAATGGAAGAGCATAAGCGCAGCGAAGAAGAGAAAATTCATAAAGCTCAAGAAATGCTGCGGAAACGAGAAGAATTTAAAGAAAAATCTAAAAATGCTCTCATGTTTATGGAACCACCTCCAGAGACTAAAGGAGGCTCAAAACGTGGACGAAGACGAGATGACGGAGAGATATTGACAGATGGTTCAGGATCTGGAGAAAATGGCGAAGCTCGTCCTAAGAAGAAAAAGGCTAGGCGAGAAGGGGATAAAGAAGGTGGAAAGTCTAGGAAAAGTAGAAAACCAAGAGGAGAAGGAAAAGGGAGAGGAAAAGGTCGAAAGGCCAAACAAGTTGAGGCTGAAGATGGACTCACTGCTAAACAACGAAGAAAGATTGTGTCAAAAGCCACAATTTCTTCTTCTGATGATAGCGATTCTGATCAAGAAAGAGGAAGAAAGAAAACAAAGAGCAGACATGGTAGTGGGGGCGGGGGCTCTGTTCGTAAAAGTGGTAGTGAGTCTGATAGGGGTAGTGAATCGTAAGTTTAAAAAAAAATAGTTCCATTATTTGTACTATTTTGTACCCAATTTTGTTAACTAACTATTAATCATTATGATTTCAGAGGACACAAGGGAGGACGAAAGCGAATTGCATCATCATCCTCCGAAGGCGAAGGAAAAGAGAGCAAACCAAAGCCACCACGTTCTCATTCTGGTTCTCGTTCAGGTTCTGGCTCCCGGTCTGGTTCAGGATCTAGAAGTCGTAGTGGTTCTAGAAAATCAGGATCTGGATCACGAAGTCGAAGTGGCTCTCGTTCAAGATCAAGGTCTAGAAGTGGATCTCGTTCAGGCTCAGGATCTCGAAGTGGTAGCGCGGGGTCAAGAAAATCTGGTTCTCGATCACGTTCAAGAAGCCGGTCAGGATCTAGATCAGGGAGCGGATCAGGATCAAACTCTAGATCACGCAGCGCAAGTCCAGCAGGATCGAAAAAATCTGGATCAAGATCTAGAAGTAGGTCAAAATCTAGGTCACGTAGTGCAAGCCCTGCAGGGTCTAAAAAATCTCGCTCAAAATCGCGAAGTGTAAGTCCAGCAAAATCACGGGGATCGAGGTCAAGATCTAGAAGTGTGAGTTCTTCGGGTTCAGGGAGTGGTTCTGCAAGTAATTAAATGTTTCAAACTTTATCAAAAATGTACAGGCACTTTACTTTGTTATTTCAATAATGTTGTTAGTTTTAGAAGAAAATGATGAAAAAATACTTTCTACTTGTTATGATAAGCAAAGTAATATAATATAATAAGACTTTTAATTCCTCAATTTTGAACTTTTAAAATATCTAGACAAAACACTTAATTTACGTAAATAATATAATCATATAATTTTGTAGGCTCGCTTGTCAATACTTGTAAATTGTCTTTCAATAAAAAAAAGAAAGAATTTGCAAACTTTCTAAATAAAACGACGACTACAAAGAGTCCAAATTAAATATTTGAAAGATCATGAAAAAATACTCTTAATGTAAGTAAAGTAAACCAAGAGTACATAGTGTTAGGAATTAGGACAGAAATACTTAGGACTTTTCGGTCGGGTGGTGATGGGATTATCAGCCATTCAATTCAAACAGAACAAGAAAATGTTTTGCTTTTAGTGCGTATTTAGCAGTTTGGCCATTTGTGGCAGAAAAGGGCAATCTTAATGCTCTTAATGGGCTTCGACATTTACCATTACAATACAAAATCCATGAGCAAAGTGTCTATTGCAATCCCAGAAACGGTCGGCTGGAAAAGGACGCTTTTTTCATTCAATCCGCAACTAAATCCATTGTTTGTTTGCGGTATCGCCGGTATCCCTATTACCCATTATCACAGTGCCCTATCAAAGACGCTAATACTGTTTGATAATAATAATCCTGTTTTTTGCACCCAGTCAGCCATGTTTATATTATCATCATTATGGGATTAGAAATTTAAAATATTCATTCACATCTCAAAAGAAATGCCTCAAAAATCATCTACAATTTAGTAGATACAAATCTTTTTCACTTTTTTTCGTACGTTTCTGTTTCTTTCATTATTATCCCGCAGATGAATGATTAGGTCAAAGCTTAAAATTGTATGTCTGTCCTCACATAGAATGTGATTTAATGTTTTGATTCGTGATTGGAAAGAATGAGATTGCGATGCTAATCCCAAAGAGGGTACGTAACATTAATGCTACACAAACAATAGGGAAATAACAATGCAATGCCATTTGCCAGTTTCTAATTCAAGCATTCAATAATCTGCGGCTTATAATCTTTAATGTCAATAATGGCAAATATTACTTACAAACATTGTAATAACAAAAGTGAGACAATCGTCTCATGTTGCCTCCAAACGAATCATTTTGAGATTTTTTGGGATTCGCAAAATAATGATCGTGTACACAAATTACAAAATTTACGATGCTGCTGCTAAAACATTTTAGATAATAGAATTACTATTTGTCGGTCAATATTGCGGAACGAGGGTCGGGTAATTTTATTATACAAATGACCCCCGTGCCCCAATCTCCGCCGCTCATTAAACACATTTTCTACTTTCCTAAAAGCTTTTTGACCAAAACATTCTATTTATATTCAAAGTCATAACCAGAATAATTTGTGACGTAAAGCAAAAAGTTGGGTATAAAATATGACGAACGACCATTTCATTATGTTTTTAGCGTGTAATGTGGACAATGTGGTTAAAAAACAGTGGTACTTTGTATCTGTGCATCATGCCATACCCTGTATTTGTGAATTGATCCGTTAATGAAAGACAAAAGCGGTGTCCAATGACACAACACGTGCTAAGGCGTCCCGATGATTGTCAACCACTCGACCCCCAATTCTATGTTTTCAAAGAAATGTTTTCTTTATGATTGACAACTCATAATGTGCGAGAAAAACTGATAAATTACAGTTTCCAAAATTAGTTCATGTCATGAACTTGATGCCATATGCGTGGGAGGATTTATTTGGCTCTTCTCAAATGCTAATAATAAATAGACAGATTTTGTATAATTTTGCAATTAATCAGAAGAGGATAATGTATTGAATAAAATTGAAAATGTGATATTTCGGGGATACTGAGACGACCAAATCTAACAAGATGAGAATTTCTATTGTTGTCTTTCCCAAACAGTTGCATTGTTTAAAAAAATTAAAAGATGGATGTACAATTTTATTAAGGCTTTTACACTTTAACACTACACACATATTTAGACATTTATAGCTGAATGCTTTTCACAACTTGAGACGAACCAAGTTAATCCATTAACATCTGGTTATCAAATCCGCCCACCCCCGACCTACCCAAGTTTAAGTCTCGCCTTGGCGGACCCTTATAAAACATTATCAATTGTGATGTAACAAGTATGCTATTAATTAAGGAGACGCTAACCAGCTAAAAATGTTTACATCTATTTAAGATCCTTTTAAGATTTCTCCATGTAAAAGCGTAATTCAATTACACCAATCTACATGTGAACCTCCATTACGAAATAATTTCGTGAGGTAGATCAAGAAAGAGCTTTTAATAGATTTTAGAACATCATAAATCCACTTAAGAAATATATATGTAATATGCAGTCACTCAGACCTGGAATCTCAGAATGGAAGAAAAACTTGTATTCTTTGTCGCCTTTTGTAGAAAGATTCCAATTTGTTATTTTCTGAACGAAAATGTTGTCTTTTCAACTCCTGCTTTTACATACATGTGTTCAATGTTTGTACATTTTTACAATTTGTGTAAAATAAGTGGCTTTTTCACATTTCTTGTTGTAGCATGCTTTTAGGTTTCTTTTAGGTAAACATGAAAACTTTGTTAGCTCTATTCATCTGCTACCTTATTTCATTTCTTGACAAACAAATTCCTCACTTGAAGAAAAAGCTGCATCTGTCTACCTTAATAAACTTTTCCAAAATAAAACTACATACAACTTTTAAATCTCTGTGTCGTATGCGCATTTACATACATTTGTAGATTTTGAAAATCACTCGTTCAAATGTGAGTGCATAATAATGATGCGTTGTAAATAATTAATAGACGCGTGAAAGTGTTTTTGTTATGCATTGACCATTATGAACACATAAATTAGCAAACACAGCCCATAAGTCCTCTCTCCAGAGAATTTTGGTTTCCATTAATCTTTCAGACATATGCATACGAGTAATTTTATGACGAGTGAGTGATAATGAAATATTCTATTTCATATTCCCTCAAAATCAAAATTTTATGGAAATTTGAGTAAAAGAGAAAGAGATGAAATGATTGCTCTAAATAAATTTCACTGCTACTGCACATTCCCAAATTCAACTAAACTCAACAGATGAAATCACATATCACATATGGAGCATCAGATTTTGAACAATGAAAGTGGATCTATCTACATTTGAGATAAATAATGCAAAAGAGACAAGTCACCGCTGACTGCTCACCAAGCAAGCCAAAGTAAAATGCACAAAACAAATGTATTCCTATGTGCTTTGCTGTCACTCACTCCATGTTTGCCAAACTTCACTTTCCATCTTTGATTGAATCAAGGATTCATGACGATTTCACCTCTCCTGGGATTTAAGCATGTTTTAACTCACATGATAAATTAAGTAAAAGTGCATCACAGTAGAATTTACTTCAATTTCCTCTTTACAAATGGATAAAGACAGGTTTAAATATAGTTTTCAAGCTATACTTATATATATTATAACATATAGGTATGCATATAGGTACATACATATAAAATAATTTCGACATTATTCTCTTTTGAAAAAAAACATTTCCCCTTGTAAAAGCAGTATCTATTTCAATGTCACAAACTCGTTCCATGCAGCTAAAAGAATAAAAAGACGCAATTTATCTCAGATTTTTTACGGTTACTGTCTCCCGTGTAAAGATGAAATGAGTTCAGTTCTACCCATTTCACAAAGATCCATTTATTTTGTCTCCTCTTTTTTGAAACTTGTGTAACATTATAGAATATATGGGGCGGTGTATAAGAAAGTCTACAAAACTAAAATGTCCTAAAGTTTGAGTCCAGATTTGAGAAAGAAGGTGCTGTGTCATCCTTATTGGACCGTTTTATGCTTTTTTACTTCTATTCTTATTGGATCCATCTTTTCTCTTCTTTTCTCTCTTACACAGTCTTTTTTTTTGTATTTCACATGAAAAGAGGACAAAAGAAAAGATGAAGAGATAATAAAGAATAAAATGGCGGATCATAAAATAACCTTCTGAAATTTTCTAGAAATTATGATATTTGAAAAGAATTTTTATTATGACGAGTACAAATTTTGTTTTGTCTTTTGAATGCAAACACATTAGTTGAAAAAGTACAGAGAATGTATAAAATGACAGTTCTGCTGTCACATAATAATAATAGTGTTGAGGGAAGAAGCAGAGGTCGTAAAAGGGGAAGTACGAATATGACCATCATATTTCATTTGTCGCCTTTTACTGTCTTCTAAATTGGCTTGATTCTTTTGTGGCACTTTACTTGTGAATCTCAAAACTACTATCTCAATTTATAACGGTTGGAAAGAAACGTTGTTTGTATATATTTGTTTATTTGTTTATATTCCCTTCGGATTTGATATCAAATGAGAATGTTTTTACACATTTTAGAAATTTTGAGAAATGTGAGACAAAATAAACAAAATCATTAAAGAGAAAATGGGAGCATGTTGAGTCACATTGAGCGGAGTAATGTATATACAGGTTTATAGAGAAACATAATTTGCTCTTTTACTTTTGTGAAAGATAATGCAATAAATTTTGATTCTGATGAATAGAGAAACATGTCAAAGTTATTTAGACTATAAGCTCAACTCGCAGAAAATTAAATCAACCGCTGTCTGTAAATGTACATTTACTTCATTTGGCTTCATTTGCTCTCTCAAAAGGACAAGTAGGAACTGGTAGGGTGTCATTTTGGAAGGTTTGGTTGGTTAGCTTGGGGAATATTTGGCGTCATGTAGATACACAAGTATATGCTCTAGTCAGATTAGGAAAATAAATCCAATTTGTTCTGTTTCAAATTCCAAGTGAAGTTACTTAAAAGTAAGCTGCTTTGTAGGTTGGGAGAAAGTTGAATCTTTGTCACTCACTCCAAACGGGCACAGAGCATGTAGAGAATTATAGTCGGTCAAAATTAGGAACAAATTGAATAAACAGAGGACAATAATGCAACGGAACTACAAAGAGAAAGCAGAGCAGTCAAGTTCTTATATGCGAGTGATTTGTATCCATTTGGATCCCTGCTTATCGGTGTCACTTTCAGTTTACTCAATCAAGTGTTATCTTATTATGAAATGAGAAAATTTACTTAATGGCCTTATGTGTGAATGAGGCTTTTCCATGAATTTGAATTAAATGTCATTCATTTGTTGTATTTAGTTTGTGGAATAATTAGGGTCGACCTTTTCATATCAACTTTTGTAGTGAGGCATGCAATAAATAAAAGCAAAGGATCCTGCCTGCGACTTTATTAGATTTTCTCAAGACCCTTTGAAATCCATGTACGTAATCTAATTTAAAAACACAAAAGGGCAGCAACAGAGTGAAATGCATTAGTTTTCTCTGATTTAATTTGGACAGAATAGATAAGGAAAATTTAAGGGACTCTAGTTTTATATTTATCACAATTTTTGAAAATTGCAAAATATTGTCCTAATATTACTATATTACATAGCTTAGATATAGACTATGCTTATATTATAAGTGCAATTTTACAATATAATCATTAAATTAAAAGGCACGCTTCAAATAATAATGTTTAATTTTAGACATTTCACCCTTTGGCTTTATCTGCCTCCGGTATCGTTGACATATGGATCAATGCAGTAATGTAATATACTAGTAAAACAAATGCAAATTGATCAAATTGGCTTGACTGGCTTGAATTACAGTTGAAAGCTTTAGTTAAAATTGAAAACAAGTGTTTCAATTTTGAACAGATGCTGCAAAATTAGGATATCACGTTTCAAAAATAGAAAAATGTTTAAAAGAGCAACTTGTTAACCTATGAACAAAAAGGGCAATAATAAAATCCACCTTATGCAAACAAGTACATTGAATGCATGTTTTTTTTATTGTAAATTGATTAATCGATCACTGTTCAATTTCGATTATTGATCATACAATTTGCATAAGTATTAAAATTATCACTTTTTTCAGCACCATGTAAGTAGTAATAAAATATTTAGCAGCGTTTATTGTCAAATGAATATATGAAAAATAAAATTAAGACATTATAGTTATTGAAATTGAAACCAATAATCGACCATTTATACCCTTCATTTGTATAGCAAAGGTTTTTTTACGGTTGAAAGATTTTGGAGCTGAATAATTTATAAAATTTCAGTCTAGTTCACTGTGTTCTATTGTATTCTTTCAATTGTTTGGAATCGAAATGAGAGCACAGAAAGAGGCTGAAGGCAAACATTAAATATATTCATTGTGAGACTCACAATGTGAGTTCTGTGTCTGCCTTTAGAGTAAACTATAAAAAAGGTTTCAAAATTCAAAGGGTTGATTTAAAATGGCAAAAATTTTGCAGGTGTGTGGCACATGAAATATTTTACGAATAGGAAATTTTATAAACAAAATTAGGCTAAAGAACGAGCAGACTGATTTGAATGTTTATGGTTGATTTATAAAACTGAACCCCTAAATAATTCGTTAATGGACACCACAAAATCCCCTGACAATCCTGATTGAAATGAAATCCCTGTAGAAGTCCCAGTTTGTCTTTTTGTATGTATCCTTTTTTGGTTTGCTACTAGAGCTACTTGAGCTACTAAATATATATATATAGCAAATGTGTATGGTGTTAATTTTGCTACGAATTTTATTATACAAACACGGTTTAACCACAACAGAAGAAAAAATAAAATTGATGGATGAATTAGATGCACTTATCTCTCTTATAGAAATAGATGAACAATTACAATGAGATAAAAAGTCTCACTCCTCGCTCATCATAGGTCACGATTGTCACAATTAAAATCCCATTCATCAAGCTCTCCTTTTGTTCAGATCCATCATTAATAATGATTGAGAAGATTTTTGCTTGACAATGAAAAAAACACAAATGAACTTTTATAATTTTTACTGCGTTATGTAAAAACAAGAATACTATAAAATGAGAAACATTGTACGGATTGTTTTTATCCAGAGGCGGAAGAAGAGAAAACTGAGTGAAAGAATGATTAATTATTTATTTAGAGGATGAAAGGCGAGGTGTTAAAGAACAAAGAGACCAAGACCTCTTCCATATTTCAATCCCTGCAATGCGCTCCTCTAATTTGAATTAGTCTTCCCCCATTCCTAAAACATGTACTTTACTTTCTCTGAGAAGAAAAAAAAGAAGATTTGCTCCGGTGTTCTCTAATGCATTTTGTGCCCTGCCTCATAATCACTTCGTTAGTTAGCTGGCATTAAAAAAGAGCAAAGAGAGCGAAACGAATTGCATCAATTGATCATCTCACCGCCAGCCAGCCACACTTTCCATTTATTTGTTGGTCTGATTGTAGTTCTTCAGTGGTTTCATTTCACAGCAAGCATTGAATCCCAACTATTCACATGCACGCAAATAGCATCTCTAATGCCCACTCTTTGTTTCAATCCAAGTTGTGAGAGATTAAAATTAAAAGCAAAAGTCCCCAGACAAATCAAGACATAAATTGAATCCATGCAGTTTCACTTGTCAGGATTTGACAAGTGAAGTGAATTTTAAAAAATACAAGGAGAAAAAAATAATTAAGTAGATATGTTGGGCTTGAAATATGTAGTTTATTTTTTGAATTTAAAAATGATATTTATTAGCATATTCTGTGTTGATAATTTTAAGAGGGTTGGTAATTTCAAGTTCATGGTTTTGTACGTGATTAGAGGTTGCTAATCCGGTTTTGTTATGATTTCATTTGGATGGATGGATGTCTTTCTTAATGTGTTATTGTTATTCTTAAGAAGTGTGGTTGCTCTTCTCAATTCGCCTCAAGTGGACAGCTTATGCCAAACCTTATTAGAGAGAAAGACGCAGTTTAATATCACAGGACCATATGCACCCACCACAAAATAAGTCTTTTACAGCCAAGGTGTTGTGGTTTGGGTTAATGTCTTTCCACTTACAAGGAACAATAGAGAACACAAAGCAAAGGTGGTTCTTCAATTCCAAACAAGGAAAATAGACCGAAGGAAGAAATGAAGTGCTAAGGCTCAAGACATGCAATCGTGAGGTCTTTGGATTTTCAGAGATTAAGAAGACTTTGGTCACAAGAAAAAAAATCAGGGCTAAAGTACAATGCTGACATGACACTAGGAAGGAAGAAACACAATAAAAAGGAATGAAATGGCGTATTTCTTGGGGTGTTTTGCTAAAGGTTAAAATCAGACAAGCCGGAGTAATGGAAGATTCATTCTCTTTCTTTTCTTATTTACTTCTTATACATGTACTTAATAAAAAATCCAGTAAAAATAAAATAAAAAATCTAACTTTTCCTATTACATGCATGGTTTGGAGAAAACGTTTGAAGGAATTTACAAAATGGTACTTTTCAAACTGTCATTTTGGAATTAGTTTAACTTGTACCCTATAGTTAAATACTATATTGGAATTTTGACATGAGAATGCAATGAGGTAATAAATTATGATACTTTTGCTGAAATCTGCTAATAATTATCAAAATGTAAATGAATAATGAGCAATATACCAAACCGTTGTGTTGGTTTATCATACGGATGGATTTTGGGAGAGATAAAGGTGCGTCAACAGAGGCACACGATGTCATAAATTTTGTTCGAGCCCTTGATGACATGAAAGATTTCAAGAGTTCTGACAAATATTTGAACAGAAGGTTGGAGCAAAGTTTAACGCAACTGTAAACTCTTCTTGTTCTGTCGACAATTGCAAAGAGACAACAAATCTATCAGTCAGCTCAACCAAAGATAGAGATGGATAATTTAGGATAGCTACTAGACTAGACCGCACAGCAACTGAATGACATATTATAGCCAACAAATACCTCCTCTATGCAATCTTGTATGATGAAGTTGATGAGGACACCACGGTCGAAAACAGGCCTTTTTCTCAAAAATCCTTATAATCAAAACTGAAATTGTTCACGCTGACTGGTGCCAAGAAAAGATAGAGGAAAAATTCCAAAGATTCCAGAAGCTAATAAAAATTTTATTAGGGGAAGCCGAAGTGGAGACGATTACCACCCTTAATGATAGATATAATGTTAACTGAATGGAAGATCGTTGGTGGTTCTCTATTTGGAGTATTTTCATTGTTTTTCAACGGGATCAGAGTGACCAAAATTTATGACATCCTCACCATTAAAGATATAGGGTCCGATTTCAATTGTCTTCTTATATTTTAGCCTATACACATAAATATGATGATGACGGGAATCCCAGTGGCTAATTGAGTTTTGCCATAATAATCCAAAACTACCAAAATTTCTGGCATTTGAGGAAACTAATCGACTACACAAATCATAATTATGGCTTGAATGAATTACCCAGTAACTTTTGGTTCGCATCACAATGACACAAGTTGAAAAGAAATGCTACGACCACGTTCTATTTAGCAAGGAAGATGGAATAAGAAAGGAACATATAAAGCGTTCTAGATTTATGAATATGAGGCTGATGAAAGGCAGAAACCACGAAATTGTACAAGTTTCCGGGCCGTTCTAATGTAGAGTGGTCGTTGAGAGGGGCATTTATTTCGGACAACAATGACAAAGTTCCACCCTACTGGGTGGACAGATTTGAGTATCATTGTACCTATTATAAAACATATTATTGTTGAAATTTGTAACTTTTTATGTTATTATCTCCAAATTCACCAAGAGAATCAGTTACAATGTAGAATTGTCTATTTTTGTAAGTATAAGTAGGTACATACAGAGATGATTCAATTCTCATTTGTACATATTTAGGAATGATGCAGCAACTGCTTTACTACTTATTGTTAGTTTACGTAGCTCTCGTACTTTCTGCTTCCTCTGACCCTTCATCGCCCCCTCTTCAAATCCTCCAAAATTCGACGATCCGTGAAACGTTGTGAGATTGATTCTGAAATGGAATCTCTCGTCATCTCAAGTCTCATCATCGCCAAGAGAAAATATGGGGAAGCGAAATGAGACCCTTAGAGTTTTGTTTACACAGAGAAAGAAACAATCAAACAAAGTCAAGTTTACCTTTCTTGTTAATTACGCTTCAGCTCTGCTTTGCTTGCCTTGTGCAAATAGAATGAACATTAATTAGTTTCTTATTGGCTGAGGATGAGAACTGTGGACGTAGGATGATAATGACATGACAGATACAACTGTACTCCCTTTTGATCATGTTGTTGACTTTTCTTAACGAGTTTAATTTCTCCCATACTGTAATCTCATTTCTATTTAATACACGTTCAATATTCGAGTAGTAGGTTTTGAAATGCTGTAAAAAAATCACGTATAGGCAATTGAAAATATGTATAATGTGAGCTTCAATTTCAGATCTCAGTCAAATATTTTCAAATGGTTCAAGTTGATGATGGGGGAAAGTTGAAGAGAATCATTCCGGTGAAAAATGTAATTGTTATTACAAGTGGAGAAATGCGAGTATAAGAGTAGAGATAGAAAATTATTATTATTTTGGAAAGAGAGAAATGCATTGCATTGAGTTTTATTGGGTTAGTTTGGGAGTGAATTGAAGAAGGAAAATTGGAGAGAAAGTGACAGAAGCTGGTGAGAAAATGTGAAGATATGGGACCACTAGGGAAACATCTTTCCATTCCCATCCACAAGACTTTCTCCAACTCACTCAACTTACTTCAACTATTCAATGGTTTCGACTGGATCCAATTTCCAAGTTCCGAAAAACAAGTTAAGTAGCCCTCATGGTCTCTTCAGCCTTCTTAACGTTTCCCATGAACATCATCATCCTCTCTTTTCTGATAACGATGATGATGATGACTTATGATTACAGTAATGGCCAGTTACAACCTCCCTTGCTGGCAAAATATTATGACAAATCAGATTCTGTAACTTATATTTAGATAAAGGGAATTGGTATATAACATTTTAGTTTGACCAAGTATTAATTAAGTCTTTCACATGGACATGGACAAAATGCTTTTTTTATGTATGAGATAAGAAGGTTTTGAAAAGTCTCAAATATCTGACGTATTTGTGAAGGTTATCTTTATTGATGATAGATTGATTGATGATGAATATGTAGAATATTTTGGGTTTCCGTTATTTAGAAATTATTTAGAAAGATGATTGATGGAGATATTTGTGACTTTGTATATCTGTTGCTATTAAGTTGAAATCAATAATAGTAATAATTATTATTATTGACCAAATATAGGGCTTGACTTTGGTATTGTATAAACAATACGACTGATACAATTTAAAACATTAAAACGCTGTTAAAATACAATATACCTAGGTATGGAAGTGTACCAGTAAACTTTTGTGTAAATATGTGATTACATTCATTCCTATTCTTTTGTTTACATTTAAATGTATCATGATTCATACTTTGCGACTACTAGGTTATGAAAATGACTCGAATTATCTTTCGATATTCTTGTTTCGTGTAAGATACTAAAATACGAAATGTAATTATTAACCCCACAGACTACTGGCTGTACTAACATAATGCAGTGGTTTTGGTATGCTTCCTGTTTTGAGTGTTGGGGAATTTGTATATCAGTTTTCCTTTAAGACAAACATATCATTGCTTTATATACCAATATTATTAGTAAAGTGTTCATTGGATATTCATATTATATAGGACAAATTTATTTTATGTTGGTTAGGGCGTATTCTCATTAAAACAGTAATTATAATCACACTGGAACGTTTGTATATTTTTAAGAACTAACCAAACGATTTGATAATGCAGAATTTTTAACCTTGACTACTTTCTGCAAGCTGTAGCATTTTCAAGGACATGCAAAGATAGTGTAAAGAAGTGTCAACAACGTAACAATAACGTACCCAAGTAATTAAATACTTTCACAATGGAAAAACGGAATAAGAAACCTGATCGACCCAAACTCCGAAAGGAAGACATTGGAATCCCAGTAAACTTTGTACATGTTCAACACGTAGGATTTGGTGGACAAAAATCAATGTCACAAAGTGCATCTCCATCCACTGAAAATTCTGACCCATTTTTCACCCAACAAAATTTTCGACGAAGTGACACTCCAATGACTGGTCAGGTAAAGCCAGGGAAAGAGAATAGATTTTCATTTTCACTCAATTCTCATCACCAAGCCCCGTACAGCTCAATGTCAAATTTGTCCAACACCGGTTTCGACACAAGTGCCAAAGGGCTGGGAAAAAATGCAGGCATTGGGAAACAAAAATCAGGGAAAACTTCTTTTTCAGGTTCACTACTAAACTTGAATTTCTTTCCGTTCACAAAATCATCTGGCCACCAAGAAAGATCTTCTCGGAATAATAATGGAGATAACAAAAGACTTTCACTCACTTCCGGTGCATCCCATTTACCGTTCAGTACAATGACCACCAGTCCTCCAAATTCTCCATCAGTTGTGCAAAAAGAAAGTTCAAGACAATTTTTCAGAAGACGCTCATCTTCATTTAACGGGGAATGGGATGTGAAAGTTATGAGATCCACTAATAATAAACCAACTCCTCCAGTATCATCCACGATAGTGACTTTGAATAAGAAGCCAAAAATTGTAGCACATTATTCAATTTCTCCACCTCTAAGCCCCAGTTACGATGAACTGCCCCCACCCCCAATGGATGTTGAGTTACCGTCACCTCCACCCAACTTGGACATGGAAGAAAGTTCTAGTAAAAATGTATTCTCATTTGGAAATGATGATGGTGAATTTTTTCCTTTGCCTCCCCCACCATCCCCACCCATTTTTCACCCCAAGAAAAAATTATCAACAATTCTTTACACTCCACCAATCACCCCAAATCCGGATGAGTTGCCGTCGTCTTGTTTGGGGGCACCACCCCCACTGCCAAAGTCTTTGCCCCCACCACTTAAGCATAATACTGGAAGAGTTGGATATAAAAAGGCACCTCTGCAAGTATTTCGGGTGAATGCCCCAACTTTACCCCCTTTAAGTATTCCATTGATGCGGCCTAAAAATTCGTCTCCTGTTGGAACTCCTTCAACCTGGCCGTTAGAACCTGGGATTCCACATCTAATTTCTGGAGATGAATGTTAGTTCAATCTTTGTTAAACTCATCAAGAGACTATAATTAAAAACAATTGCATGTTTCTTTAGATGATGCGAAGCAGAATGAGGAAAAGATAAAAACAGAAACACTTGAACTAGCTAATCAAATGACACGAAGGCTTACAATTGAAAACGTACAGGAAATTTGTAATGCCAATAGTACAACCAGTAAGCATTTTTGCTTTATTTTTAAATTTTTAAACTTGAATTTGGTATTTGATTTTTTATCATGCTTTCACTTTTTCAGTAAGTAAATCACATATTCAGCCATTGAGCAAATTGTTCCAATGTAGATTATCTTACAAACAGTGGCCCATCATGATGAATAGATTATTTGCAAATTCTTCTCAAGTCAATAATGATGATCCATCATTTTCTCAGACTTATAACGATTTAATAAAAAGGACGCTTGAGCTATGGTTGAAAGCTGAAGGTGGAAGTGCCTCCTTGGAAAACGTTGTTGCGGCATTTGAAAATACTCAACTGGATTTGAATAAAGGTTTATATTTAATTTAAAATCTTGTAGTTTTGCTATTAACACAATTCTAACAGTAAGTTCTTTTTTTTAAATACAGATTCCGAAGAAAACTTTACAAAATTATAAACATTTGAATCGCATTTTTTATGGAATTGCAACGGGAAAGAAAGCTAAAAACAAAATACTTATTAGTATTTTGTTGAAATAATAATGGAATAATTGTAGAAATTTCTTTAAAATAAATATTTTTTATTTCAGAATTTAATTTTGTTTTAGACAATTTGTGAAAAGCGTAATAAATGAAGTTTCAATTTGTTTGATGTGCTATCTACTCAAAAAGTCTGTGTATGTATGTTCACTTGAGATTTTGTGTGTGAAAAAGCCATTTTCTCCAAAGATTCAAAGTTTGAAAGAAATTAGAGAGAAAGCCCACATAGGATTGTATTTTGTATGCAACTCGTGGGACAAATAGTGTTGATGTTGGTTGGACTTCTTTTGTATTGCAATATTTCCTTCCCCTTCCTTTCTCTGTCCCTATCCTTCGTCGATAGCATTGCATAAGAAGAGTTTAATTTCACTAATGCACTCCATGTGTGGTTCCCTAACATTCAAACATTTTACTTTCTCATTTCAGTCTGAAATAAGTACAACGGAATTATAGGGAACTTTGCACATATTCATTCCACTAAAGTGTTGGCCCTGTCACCCAAAGTTTAACCCGATGCGAGATTTGAGATGCATCATTGATTTGAGTTTAGGAATTAATTCAACTTGTCTCTATAAATAGTTTAGCCGAGATTTCTCCATGCAAAAAATAACAAGTATAAAGAATGTCAAGTTACCCCGCTTTGTAAATCTACTCTTTTAATTCACAAAATATTTTATGATCTAGTACATAATCTAAGGATGAAATGTCCCATTCTTGTAAATATGAATATCTATTTACCTGTTTTCGTTTGCAGTGCATAACGCATCTACCTGCTTTCTTTTGTTTAAAACAGGAAGCAAGTATTGTCATGTCATGCTAAATCTGGAGCACAAAAGAAGCGAAACAATGGACGTCAGTTTAACTATGATGCATCAAGGTAAAGTCGCGTGCCGTGATGTGTCCATCGTCCCTGATCACGGACACTTTATTGTCCCTACCCAAAGTTGTGCTCCCGTTGCCTCAAGTGACGGTCAAAGGTCAAATTTTCTTTCACGGGAAAAGTGTCTACCAAATGTGTAGAACACGTTAACTTTAAATAAATTATTTATATATGTGATGTTTGAAATGACGTTGTGTGTTTAATAGTTCACAATATTACATTTTACCTTATCACAAAAATATTTACCAAAATTAACTTTTGCAAACGAATGCATATTATAACGAAAAAGTTTGGATTTGTAGCATTAGATAAATGTGCACTTTTCCTGTTATTTGAATATGAAATCCACCTCCTTCCTCTTTCCATTAGAGATACACACATATTTGCATATAATGTTTTATGCATGTATTGATGACCTTTCTCGTACAACTTTTTTTTACCTTAAACGCTACCACTAAATGGGAGACTTTTAAGGGCAAAGAGTAAAGTGAGGGAAAGTTGAGACTTGAATTACCACTTTCATTAAGAGTATTTAGAAATAATGATGCTGACAATTTTACATTTATTTTCACCCTCATGGCTCATACCCTACCACTGCACCCAGTCCTTTGTTTCCAATAAAATATTACATGAGTCTAACCAAAACACATAATAAATAGTAAATAACAAAGGACATCTCAGCTAACGTAGGTTTTGAGCTGTGTTATTGGACAAAGTATCAGAAACAACTCATTTGTACACTTCTTCCGGCCATTCTCCCACCGTCATCCCCAATGCAGCAACCCCAGCCAACAAACACAATACAACAATGCCGACTTGTTTTTTGCAACTTCTGCCCCGTGACAGTTTCGAGAGTTTTGGGATATAAATTGACGGGTCGGCCTTTCTCCCGTTTCCATTTCTTTTGAAATGATCCGTATTTATCAAATCTCCCGACAACTCCAAAACCAAATAAATTTACCAACCAGAGAGAGAGAGAGAGAGAGATGAAGAATTGTTTGGAAAGTGGCTCGTAGTCAATCATTCTTCATCATTCTTCTTCTTTTTTGGCTGAGGTTGTCAACAAATAATAAACACACGCTTTTGGCTACACACACATTCATGTTTACTTTCTAATATTTTTCTGCATTTTGATTTTTCCTTTCCAGACTTTTTTTCTCTCCTCAAACTTTTCTTGGCTGGAGAAAGCAAGAAGAAAAAAAAGTTTTATTGTGTTTGTGCTACAGTAAAATCTAAATCCCCCTCTGACAAAATGTTCTCTTTTATTGTGCACCTCCTTTAGTCCAATATATGTCCCACCATCCTTTTCTCAGCGGTGGGTGCACATTTATTGGTCTCTTTCACTTCCCTGGACAATGGGAGAGGAGGGAAGGAGCGGAAGGAAGGTCTATAAGTTTCCAGATTTGATCAAGAAATCTCCGCCAGTGTAATGACTTCCTTTGCTTTGTTGAATAATATAATGGACCTACTTATTGCTCAACTCAAACAATGCATCCCACAGCCAACTAATAATGACAAATAAAAAATGACATTACAGTGAGTGGCAATAATGACACGGAAGTAATACAACTTAATTTTTGGAATATAAGCATTGTCATGTTTCACATTTTCTACGAGCGAAAGAGAAAACCTTTAATCGATATTTTAAAATTGCAGCCAATTTTTGTTGGATGCTCCAAGTTTCATCGTTATCAGGTCACAGTGGATATGTAACTACAGATATTTATATGACAGTGTCTACTGAAATAGCTTGAAGCTTTTAGCACTAATGCTCCTTGCTTAGAACAACTAACTCGGTCGGGAGTCACCCCATGATGTACATACTTTTACTCCCCATCATCTCTCTCTCTCTGAGAAAGTTAAATGTAAACCAAAACCACCCTCTCTCTCTCTCTCTTATGCCGAGGTGCTTGGCATTTTTATTTTGCTTCACTAGTTACTACTTGTGGAAAAGACAAAAAGAAATACGAAGGATGGTGAGGTTAAAATTATTCAGCAAAGCCAAGCCACCCCACAATTCTTCCATTACACTGCGTTCTAAATCTTTTTACCAAAGAAAATTTCATTTCCATCAAAATTAATACACTTTTACCTAAAACTTTTTTTCTCTTTTAAAAGCTTAAAAGAAAGAAAGAAAACGTGATTTCCCTCCAGGTTTTTTGCTTTCTCTTAAATGAAGATAATTCTCTGTAATTAAATCAAAAAGTTTTTCCTTGTATTTTTTTAAGCGGAGAAAGCTTTGAGTTGCGTTTGATTGAAGTGTGCTTTGGCTTTGCCTGATTTATTTTTTATTTAATTTTTTAAATTTTCTATAAAATTTTGTAATTTTACTCTTGTTTTTTTACTGCATTTGAATGTTCGTTTAACTTTCACCGAGAGCTGAATAATTCAAAGGGAACTGTCCACGGTCCAACTGATTGGCTAGTCATTGAAAGTTGTTGCAAAGGATTTAAATGGAATTTGCTTGCTTTATCTCTCCTGTTCCCTAACCCCGTGAATATTTTATAGGAAAAGTTGTCACTCGGCAGGAGGAAATTTAAAAATACTTTTATAGTATATACAATGCTTTCCCTTTATAGCAGAAACAGTTTTAGCTATTTATAATTTATGAAAAAAATCGTAGATTCGAGAGTCTTGTGTGTTGTGGCATATGGGTCCAGACTTATTTGGGTCTAAAAAAAATCAAGAGTTGATCCGAAAGGATGAGAAGGGTTAATCCCAATTCTCATGATCATCTTGTTGCACTTGGTTTAATTTGGTTTATGAAAAATTGATGAAGGTTTAACAAAAGTAGGAAGGGAAAATATTTTGTTGATGTCAACTCGCAACCTCTCTAATCCAAGTAAGCTCTAAGGAATGATTTAGAAATAGGTGCAGTTATTACCGAGATCATTCTTTGTTTTTCTGAGAGCTTAAGTTTTATAATCCCCGAGGAGGATGAAGGCAGGAGAATAAATTGAGACTCAAGACATGACACCAGTGGCACTAACCCAACGCAAATTCCCAATCCAATTCAATGACAACCGTTCGTTGAAGTTTGTTGTTATATTCCAATATTGGCTTTCAACTTGGTTGGAGGTCTTAGCCTTTTTAAGTATCTTCTTATTTCAAAATATCATTATATCCCACTGCTATCACCTCAAGCCGACATATTACAGTCATGACATATTACAGGGTTATGTCAACATTTGTTGTTGTGACCCAACAGAAAGAACTATACAAAGATGAGCTAACTGCGGAGGTCTCGCTGGGCCACCTTTGTTTTACTCCCTTTAAATATTTTTGCCCTTTCTCTCCATTCCCTTAATCTATATCAGCTACTGATACGATACTGTTCATCAAGAGAAGGAATTTTTATGGGTTATGTTATTATTGGAAAATGTCGTCATTCCCAAAGCCCTTCCGCAGACTTTTTTCTCAACATTATCTTTTTTATCAGCAAAAGGCAGTCAGGATGATGCGACTCGCGACGAAAAATTTGTCTCGTCACCAGTAATGTCCATTTTCACAGATAGCCCAATCATAGTCTCACAGCCATGCATATATATAGTACATATCAATTTACGATGATACCTTTTCACTTTCTTTTTAGTGTTATGGCTCCTGCTCCTTCCTTCCTATGTACTTTTCTTGCAAGTACATATAAATACATGGAAAGTTGTGTAATATTTAAGTCAACACTGTCGCTGTCTCTACGTATGTATATATCTATCTATGTGGCTTAAAAGGAAAACTTAGATTGCGATTGCACAAATGGAGTTTATTTAACATTTTTAACATAACCCTTTTTGAGTCCCGTTTTTAAAGCTCGCGATATGATATATATTCAAAATACTGCTGATAGCTTAAAAGCATAATGCACTGATGCACCAAAGTGCTGTTTTAAAAAAATGCACCACAGCTATCTAAATGTGGTTAATTTTAATGTAAAGCAATGTGTATATTTCAAAAAGAATTCGTTGAGAAATCTTATTATAAACATCAGTTGAGTCTCAAAATTGGACCATTATACAGGGTCGTAAAAATTATTTTATATTTTCATTTCATCCGGAAATAAATCGTTAGCCTACGAGAACAAAGGCCATCTCGCCTAATTTTTTTTTGTTTTCTCGTCGCTTTCCACGTTTCCAGTAAACTCCCAAAGAAAATAAATTTGAACAGGAAAGGACAAACATCAAACTCTCATTCATAGAAGTAAGTAGACAATCAATATTGCTGTCATGTATGACGGGAATAAATGTGACAATCCGGCAAAGTCAACTGACCATTGGTCACTTTTACAAAAGAAAAAGGGGAAATGACGAGTGGACCTAGAGAGCCGTCCTTTCCGGTTGTACACTATACTTGGGTCAAAGGACATTTGATTGTCAGCCAAAATAAACTGACCAATAACCAAATCCAAACCAACGAGCGAAACAAGCCATGGATGCAAACTTACTATTAACGAAAAGTACATTGAAGAGTTGCAAAAATACACAAATTGACACTTCAAATTTAATGGATACAGATCTTAATTGATTTTATTGACAACTGATGATAATTGTAGCATTTTATTTATTTGTTCATTGAAGTGAAAAGGCGTGTGACCAATCGAGTTATTAGAAAAACCGAAGTAGACTTTTACCATTAACACGATTGCTTTTGTTAGAACATGGCTAACGATGGATAATTTATTGACCTTTTGACTTTTAGAGTGACCATAATCAACAAACCCCCAATGGGATGACAATACGGGCAATCTTTTGTTTATTATTCATAAATGATAAGTTTTGCTTTTAAGTCAAATCAGCCCCCTTTAATATATATATATATATATAAGAAACATGATTTTAATGCAAGTTAAAGTTTTAATCACTGCCCTAATGCGAGTCTCATAATTACCATTAGTCTCAAACAACTAAATCTTTGTTTTCTGATAAATCCTTAAAAGCACCCATTAGTCCGTTTTAAGTTTTAAAAAATATTCAAAATGATGTCACTAATTATGTCTCCTTACATTCACAGTTCATTGTTTCCTATTTTCACATATAGTAGACCGACATTATGTGGTGTATCGGCTATCGAGTCAAAATGTAAATGGAACTAATGTATCTTAATGCATTTGTGAGCGATATGATTATGCAACACTCTTCTATCTTTAGCAGCACTTATAAAGGCTCTTGGGAATCAACTTTGTGTGAAAGAAAGCTGAATCTATGCAGCCACTTCTGTTTACTAAAATATACATTAAAAACAAAGTTAAGCTGTGGTTTAGAGAATGCCAAACATTTTAACGGAATAAACCAAATATGCAAATTAATGAAATTACCTTTAATGCATCTTTAAGCAATTTTTACAAAAATTACCTACGATAGCCAAACAGGTTCATTTATCGAAAGAAGAGCAGAGTTCCTACCTTGTTTTTTGTCATTTCTGAATGACTCATAATTTTTCTGCATCCTCATCAACCACACACAAACATTTTAATGCAAATCATGCTAACTAATCATGATTTATACGTACACAATCCTGTCTCTTGCTCCCATTTATACCCCATTTATAAAGGTTGAAAAATCATAGAAAACTGATAGATCTAGATCTGGGCATTTGAAGGGTGATGATGACGAAAGGATCAAAGAATGTGCTCTTGATTAGTAATAATAATTATTACTCATCATCACCTCCCCTGTCTACATCAAGGAAAAACGCTTCTTAAAAACAATTATGAGTTGATACTTACATATGAAGCATATATACCTAGTCGACGGAGAAGCGTCTAGAAATCCATTAATTTTTTGATAAAAAATGACAAGAACTCTGTCAAATAATGTTCCTTCAAAGCAAATGGACTTGATGAAAGCATTGGGTTAAAACATCTTCTTATTTATTTTTTTGAATTCATCATCTCCGATGAGTGAACAACTGTTTTATCATCATCCGAGAGAACGGGCGATGAACTATCCATCAAAATTAACTAGCAGGGGAGAACCAGAAGGGTCAAAGGCGAAGAGCTCAACTAAAAAACAAAATGAGCCAGTTGGTCCGATTAAGATCCGACCGAATTAGGTGATGGGCTGGAGGAAATGTACACATTATTAGAGGGTTATAAAAACATAATTGATTTGCCGAATTCGGTCCATAAGTAGAACAAATTCTGTCTGCCCACATACTCATTTGAACTACAGCGAAAGTTTACCAAAGCCTCACACTTTTTTTTTACTCATAGTTGATCGACACTAATGAATAATGGGGGTGTTTTTATGTCAGGACAAAATGTAAGCCCCTTTTTAATCAGGAATTTTAAAACAAAGTATATAGTAATATCAAACTCTGAAGGATGTTAATCCTGTGTAATTTTTAATTTTAAACGTATACTGACATTACTGACTTGACTTGAGTTATACCCAAAGTTACTACAGAATACGTAATTGTTATTCAAATGTCACAATATGATGTCTCCGTGACCTGAATATTTAATGGAAATTATTGGGGAAAGCCTCAAACTCTGAGATCTATGGTTGAGCGTAGCATCAACAAAACTTTTTATTATTTCCGTCATTAGGAAATTGAAGAGGAAAGGTGAAAGTTGTGTTAATCTTGAGAGCATGGATTGGCATTGATGAGAGAGAAGGGAGCGTGGGCAAGCAGTAAATCCGACGAAGGGAGTTTTTATTGGAAATCTCAGTTGTTTGCTTCACTTGGCACGGTCACACCATTTGAAATTAAAAACACTTTTTCATACTACGCTCCGACCCCTTGTTCCGCCAAGGAAATTGAAATCCTCAATCCGGCTTTTATTATTTCATCACTCCACTTCTTCATTCATCCACTCCGTTCCGCTGGGATACCTCAGCCTCAATGTCAACCATGATAATGCTACAAAAATCAATCCAACCAGAAAACTCTAAAAAAAAATAATACATAGACTCAAAATAATGATTTTAAAATCTGATGAGAACGAACTACTTTCTTCATTTGCTCATTTTAGTCTTTTTCAATTAATTTCAATGATTAGTTTGTAACAATTGCATGCACAATAATCCTTAATGAATTCAATTCAATGGTCCAGAATTTGATGTTATCTATTTGGATCTGTGATCTGTAGTGTTGGGCTAAAACCAATCTTTTGATTGTGAGATACAGAGATTTTCATTCACATGCACAACCAAAAACATTCTTATACATAGTATGTGTGTATTAGAAAGAGTATTCTAGACTCTAGAATCTAGAGAATCATTGATTAAACTATTTATATACCTACTTTAATCATTATTCTCCGAATCTGGAACTAATCTACATCTGAATCTGGGCAAGTAGCAACCTATAGTCATTTACAAATTAGTTTTACTCCTGTGACACTTTAAATTTTTCTAATCTATTTTTCCTCAATTACCCCTTGAAGTTTTAATATTGCTGATTAGTATTTCTAGTAATATTATATGCAAATGTGTGTCGTGGGATATGTAAATATTTTGATGGGTTACCTCACGCCCATTTCCCAAATGTTCTCTCTACAATGATTTTCGGAGAAACGGATGCCAAGATCATGAAGCCCACTGAATTTTGAAATCATCCAATTTATCATCATCAATCATCCTTTTATCCAAAGAGGTAGCACAATCAACAATACAAAACTGCACAGCTACAACACACAACAACGTTAGCAGTCCAACTCTTCTTGCCCTTTCGAATTTTCACATTTGTCCATCAATAACAGTCCAGGCGTCTGTGGAATTGGATTTGATAGATTCTGCTAATGGGGTCCTTATTATGTTGAGCAAAGCAAATGTTAACCTCATTGTACTGCACCTTTAACCAAAAGCATAATATTTTGACCAGTTTCTCATTGTGCAGGATTTCCCATTGCATTCATTCATCTCGTAAACATGACATTTTGACTTTAAGATACGTAACAACCACAGTGTTGTTGGTGATTTGGTTGAGGATTAAGTGCTGAAATTTTAACAATACACAAAGTAAGACTACATAATCCTAAGATCAAGATGTCAATTGTCATTGTCAGATTTGAATTTAGGTTGACAGTTATAGTTCATTGTTCACATCAAGGTCATCAAGGTCTTTGCAAATACACATAATACATAAGACCGTGGCACGAACTCTTAAATCAAAAGGTAGAGCTTGGGGAAACTATAATTCAAAAAGATGCCAAAAGCCAGTTCATAAATCAGTCATTTCAGTAGAACTAAATTCATGTTTTTGAAAGACAAAAGATTTTTCAAGTACTTCATTTTAAATGCTTAATATTATGTGATGTGTAACGTACAAAAAGCTCACTAATTCATAACTGAAGCATCAAATTAGACATTTTACTTTTGAATAGGTTGACAATTACTATATTGCTTTGCACTCTTCAGTTTACCACACAATGACCACTAAATCATATTAGAAAAATGAAAAGGAGAAACAATTCCAACATTGAGGGTACTCATATCACCACTTATTCTCATTTCTTCAATTTGTGCACTTCAAATTCATACATTTTTCTGACAGAATTTGCCACTTGAAATAATCGATAACACTTAACACAATTTGCAAACAACTTGAAGCGATTATTAGAAAATGGGCCCTCATTTGGTAATTTACTAAATTGTAGATTTACATTGTTACTTTGTCCACTTATGTGGGTCGTGTCAGTGACATACTCATGCACTTGTCTTGCTCCACAATAACAATGTCTACTTTCACCCCTACGTATACATACATATTTATTTTGAGATTCTTCAAGTTTTGAAAGATTCTATTAGGTTTGGAAATTGGAATAGTAGTACTAGTAAATAAAAAGATTTTTATTCAAAATAGTTATTGTTGATTGTTCTCAAGCGTGGATGCTTCAAATAAATCTTTTTCAACTTTTGATTGAAAACCATCCACCACTCCATAATTTCAAATTGTTTCTAGTTTCTCAAGGGTTAAGTAAATTTTATGATTACCAATTTTTGGTTGAGAATATAAGGAATAATAAAATTTTGCCTCACTAAGAAAAATGTGTAAAATTATTTCATGTATATGTACGTGTTGTTGACAGCATAAAAGTTGGAAGGAAGGTTGGTATATACTATATAAGATCTAAATTCAGTGTGTAATTACCGATAAACTATAAAATGGGTGTTCGTAATGGTCAGAGGGAGAAATTGACTTTCCTTTCAAATGATGACTCCTGTTTGTCATGCCAGTTCCTATCTATACAACATTAATCGCGGAAACGTTACGTGTCTTACCTGATACTATGCAGGTGTGTGCCAGATGAGACATTGTACATATAAACAATACATAAAGTCAAAGGACGGAATAAATCGGAAATCATAGACCTCTCTCCAGCTTTCCCTATACCTTTATACATTCAAGTTCGGGTTAATTATCATTTACAACATTTAGGTTCATAAAATAAAACAAAATCATCCCATGCAAGACATGATCATCCCCTTTTACTTTGATGGCCACAATACATATACCTAATTGTGTTTTGTTCTAACCAAGATACATTGTCTTCTTTTTATTATTACCTTGTGATCTGTTGTGTAATAACAATTGATTTGGCGAAAGTCAGATTACTAATAATTGGGCTGCCGTATGTTGCTCTTTTTCATGTTATCTTGTTTTCGTGGTTGTTTGACATGCAAGCTAAACATCATACATTTTTTGGTGGATTATATTTGTGGCATATGGTAAAATGATTTTCTCCTTTGGCTCATCTGCTCACCATTCACTTTTACACTCAAAAGCTTACTTCTGCATGAGCAAACTCATAAATTTGTTGTATTTGAGGAATTTCTGGGCTAAATGGACTATGGGATGGGTCATGGGGAATTATCAACAAAACTCTGGCTTTTTTTGGAGTGCTTTTATTTGGGTGAAAAATTCATGAGCTATTTTGGGACATTTTATGGAAAGATGTCAGTCGCTTTGTTGCCAACTTTTATTATACCGATAATGATTGTCATCCAAATTATTTATTGCCATTATCGTTTGTTACAAAATACAGCAAAATCTGTACCCAAACAGAGTTTTCCAATTTCATGAGAAGACTTTTTGTGTTGGCGGATAGAGATTAATCGGAAACAAGCGAACGATTATATTGGATTAATTTTGATAATTCCAAGCACAAAGAGATCGGGATGTACCCAGTTAAGTGTTAAATGATACCAGACATTATGGCATTTAATATATATATATCCATTGATGTTCCCTTTTTTGATTTCCATATATCGTTCTCTGTATGTAGAGATCTGTTTGGAACTTTGAACGAGGCCAGGTGGCTGTGATACAATAAGTGATAACTATTTAATCACTTCTCATATAAACTTTAAGGATGAACAAAGGTTTGTATTTATCAAATTCGTGTCAACACTTGGACTTGATCAGCTACAGAGATATTGAGGCTTAAGCAATTACAGTATACAGCTTGTTTTTGGGGTTGAAAAAAGATTAAACTTTTCTGATTTTACATAAGGACATACATATTACATTTCCTATTTAAGATTTTCATCTGTTGGCAGGAAGGGACAGTAGTGTGACCAGTGAAGCTACTAATCATTACTAATGGATAAATTTGCTTTGGGGTATTATGCACTGAAGAAGTATGTTTTCATAAATTCTCCATGTCATTGATATCCTTCTAGATGTTTTGGACAAGCTCATCTTCCATTTGTTTATATTATAAATGGTATATTATATAAATGACGATGATTAGCTATGTATGTACCTTGTTGGCTTGTCCGAATCAGATTTTAGAGAAAGCTGAGAGAAAGAGATGACTCGTGTTATTGATTGATTGATATCCTATCCCCGTGTGTCCATTAATGGCAAACAGTTCCGTCCGACTCTCACGCCTTTTGAAATGTAATACTTTCTCCCTTCATAACTTTTACCCCTTACATAAAACCAGATAATTTAAAGAATATGTGAACTCGAGTAAGATAACAAAATCTGATTCTGATGGAAAGGAAACGAGGGCAAAATATTTGTCAAATTTTCTACCCTTTATATCTCTTTCTTTATTATTTCTTTACCTTTCAATCTGACTAATGGTCGTGAATGATAGAGATGGATGAATTTGATTCCCCTCATCCCTGATCTTTATATTTGACTGACAGATTTCAAGATTTACAGCATTTCAGAATTCCAGAAATCTGTATCTCTATATCATATGCAGTTTTTATTACAAGTTTCTTTGAATAATGTATGAGTGCATTTTCCGGTAGTTTATGTTCCGGCTTCTTTTTTTGATATCTGGTCTACTAATAAGATTTTTATAAATTATTATTGTAAATTGAAGATCAAGTAACCCCATTTTACAGTAGCTTTGCTGCATAGTGCTTAATCTCAAGCTTTCTTTTTTGTTTTGTTTATAACATTTGAGATTCTACCCAGGACTAAAAAATAGAATCAAAAAGATTACTTATTCATGTAAAAATAATGGATGGATTGCTGGGAGAAAGATTTTCCGTATTTTTGAGCTTGGATGAGTAGATGAGTGCGTGAATAAGACATATGCTGCTGGGAACGCGGAATGAGAGTAAATTTTTCTGTTAGATAGTCAGACCTCTTTATTGGATGAGAAGATTTCGTGGAAGGACTAAAAGATTAGCTGGTTGAAGAGATACTTTATGTACAAGATCACAAAAAGGATAATGCAATTTCAATGCTTTTCTCAAGACATTTAAGCAACTCCTCAGGGAATCCTAAAATTCAAGAAAACATGATCAAATGAAATAAGTGAAATACAAAAATGCGACATCCAGAAAATCTTGCCATATAACTCACTAGGGGAGTAAAGGATTAAATTTCGACTAAATTTGGAGTTAAAAGCCACGTTTTATTTTTCTCTGAGGAATTGTCGTACCAAATTATCATTTCTTCACAAGCTCATTCAACTGACGTACAGTTCTGCATTTATATGTACATAAATTTAACTTGCAACCAAATAAATTACCATTGAATATAAAAAAACCTTCAAGATGGTTGACAACAATTACAAACAGGAGTGGAAATATACAAAGGTACACATGTGTGATACAAATTGGTCATACTGTTTAACAGCATTTATTGTAATGCATTTACTGTAACAATCTAACGCTGTGAGGTTTTCACCTGTTGTAATAATAACGAAGGTGTGAAACGAGGAAATAAAGGTTGGTCGTTTTGAAGTAAGTGGGGGTTGGCCTAGTCTAAGTCTAAGTTAAAAGCTTTCCTTTTAACTTAACAAAAGTCAAGATGATTGTGTACCATTATTTAGCACCACTTATAAAGGAACACTGTAATTTTCCAGTCTTTGACTTCATCTATATGATAAGAGCACAATACAATTCGAATATAAAAAAAATGACCCTACATTAACCGTATATATGATTATGCGATTTCCATCAAAGTATTTAAGCAATTTGATATTATCCTAAATGTCAATGTCAGCAATTTTTTTTTTAGTTTTCAGTCAAAACAACATGTTACGTCGATGTTAGACGTAGAAAGGAAATTTATAAAAATTGCTTAATATTCAATCGTATGACATTGCGAATTAAAAACATTTATAGCAGAACATAATAAGAACAATTGGCTGTAAATTTCCTTCCCAATAGCCCACATTCATACAGTGTGCTAATCAAAATAGAGCAAACCATAACAAGTTATGAAATTCATTCATAATCATTTTAAATGCCCACGTGTTTCAAAGCGAGACTAACTGCTTCATTAATAATTATCTAAACAATACCTATTGAGTACAAAAACACATCAAATCGCTTTAAATGCATTTTTATTTTTTGGAGTTTGCAAAAATCCAAACATATAAAATTAAATGCCACTGACGGGTTTTCAATTCTATAAAGTGTTTGATTGAATGCACATCAAAAGTTAGACTGAAACAAGATAAGAAGTCAGAAAATGTGGATTTTTGTATTATCTATTTTGATTGTAAGTGTTTAACAATAAAGTTATTATAAGAAGCAAATATATCTTTTCCATCATATATGCATTTCAGATTAATATTTTTTCCAATGTATTTGGTGACCTTTATCACGATGCTGAAATGTATATGAACTGCAGAGGGAAACCGACTGGCTTAAAGTCATTATTTACCTCCGAGGCAACTTCAATTGCTCCCTGCTTAACATACGGAGGGAAATATGTAAATTACCTTTCACAATTTTAACAATTTTAAGTCTGTATATACTTACATATGCCCAAGTTTAAATGTACCATTTTCAGTGTCGTATGCTATGTGCAGCTCAAAAGCTTGGAGTTGTGGATTCAGAAACTGGGAAAATTGACGACGATCAGTCATATAAGCTTTACAGTGCTTATGGTAATTCAATGGACCCTGCAATAAAGGAACAAGTGCACACAGCCGTAAAAGATTGCGCCCGTGGCCGTAAGCTAGCAATTTCTAAATGTATATGTTAACAAATATAAAGGTATTTATTTATTTTTAAAGAAACACTGCAGCATGTCAAAGGTTGCGAATCTACGAGAAAATTATTATATTGTATCCATAATAAATACACAAAGGTATATAGTTGATTACAAACTGAATGCATACAGAGTTGCTCTAAGAATTGTAATTATAATTCAGATCTGTAAAATTGACAAGCCGGATAAAAATCTAAAGCAGGGCAGCGACGAAGAAGGAATTGCTGTGGACACTCTTAGTTTGGTCGGTGGCCAATTGGCCAGTGTTTAATCTCAGCTTGCCCCAAATGCATTTGTTGATGGACTGTACAGAAGATATAATAATCTCTTGATAAAAATAAAGACGTTCTGAATAACTCATAATGCCACTGTTTGTTTTGCATAATCGTGAAGTGTTTTATGACCAAGTTTAATTTTCTTTACAGTTTAAAGTTCGTGTTGTTTTACATTAATCTTTTTTCCAATGTACTAATTATTCCACCCATTTATTCGCAGTAGTTCACACACGCTGTGTAAACAATCATAAAAGGAATCAAAAAGCAACATAAAGAGACATCACAAGCGCATATAAATATGAAATGGACATGCAGACAAAATTGTGGGCGTTTTAATTCCGTGGCGTCTGTGTTGTCGCAATTTTAATTCGCTTTGCAGGCGTCTAAAATGTTTTACTAAAAGTTTCTCGCTGAAGGTGGACGGGAGAAAAAAATGTGAAAGGAGCGTTTGGTTTGAATGGAAGTCCATTAGTTCCGCCGCAACTAATTATATGGTTCACTCTTCAGTAATGTGGCATTCTAATCTTGACTTTAGCTTCACGTGGTATGACATGACGTGAGATAAATAAAAGTGGCGTGGCTTGATTTTGATGTCTTTAGTCTCATGCATATACCTTAGTAAATAGTCGTTTGTTTCAAATAGGCTTTTAGTTCTATACAATTACTCCCTGTCCACCTTCGTGAATGGGATGAAGGTAAAACGCGTAATTTGTAAGTAAATTATTGCGTTTAGCCACCGTAATGTGGCCATTTAGTCATTAGTACAAAAAAATGTAAAAGGAAACAAAATCTTCTTTCAAAATGCATTAGGCAATTTGCTGATAAAATATAAATATACAACTTTAATTTAAACATGTATAGTACATGTATGAATAATAATTTTCCCTGTGTACATATATCGATTTGTTTTTTCACAAATGTCACCAAAAGACCCAGAAAATGTGTTTAGTTTTGGACATCCGGTTGTACACATTTTTTCAGATATATAAGGTAGTGGCTTGTTGAAGTCAATAAAAGAATAAAACTGTGAGAAATCGGCGTTTGTCGCAAGGGAAAAGCAACGAGGTGGTCCAACCACTAGAAGTAAACATAATGATTAGTTAAACCTCACTTAATACAACCAGCCTAATTTTTATTATGACGATACCTCTAAAATACAACAACCTGAATTGACTTTTTTTTGTGTTACTTCAATAAACAGTAAAATAGGGATTTGTAAAAATAAAAACTTGAGGAAAAGATTGGACCACTTGACAATGTTGTGTTAAACAAACATTCAAGTGTACTCTTTTCTCTGTTAAGGTCATTTTACAGATATTATTTTGTATTTGTTTAGTCATGTTTGACTTTGGACTATATATATTTGGATTATATTCCAAAACTCTTTTATAACGTTGACCTTAAACTAGGATTTGTTTTTACCCCCAAGCCTTCGACCTAATTGGGATTGATGTTGAGGAAACACCTGCATTTGAGCTCTAGTAATGGATTATGAATATTTGTCAAGAATATTATTGTTATATATTCCTACATTTTAATCTTTTACACCTGAAAGAAATACATAATGTTCAGTACGAACTTTAATTCAGCAAAGATACTGCTATAAACAACTTTGTCAATCAGCTTATTTTGAAGTCAGCTGAACATGATCATATGCTGAAAATTGTGTATGTTGTTGTTTCAATTACTGATAATCCCATAATTTCATATATTCATCCGTGTTTACTACATGATCCGTCGCACGCACCAACGTCTGTCAGCTTCTTTCATAGACTCAAGTGTGCAAAATGCATCATCACTGGATGGTTCAATGGTTGAATTTCAAATCCAATAATATGTGTCGTGCGAACGTTGGTGTGGTCTCTTACTCATGATCCCCATCTTCATCTAGATGAGCTGAGGGAAGGGTTTTCATATATAATTTCATATGAGACTTGAAAGGGGCAACGGGACAAGAGAAAAGGAGTCAATTGAGTAATGCTCCAAACCAACATTAAGCATTTGGTCACATCTCTTCCATTGGGGTAGCCAACGCACGTGACTCAAGTTCATTTGAGTCGCGTGTCCCTTCATTGTTCCCATCCTTCGTAATTATTAGCATCGGCTACTGTTACGGCTACAAATATCAACAACATAATATTGAAGAGGATCCAAATGCAGTACAAACCCAATTCGTAGTTTCTCTGGATGAAGACCTAATAAAAATTGTTTGTGAACATGAGCAGCATTTTCTTGTAAAAAAAAGTTTGTTGTTAATAATAAAAGTCAATGAAAATTAGACGCTTCCCAAGAAACATTCCCCGTCTATTTTGTATTTAAATCCTGTTTATTGATGTCTAAACACCACTGAAAACTGCGACACTGGTCGCAGATGTATCGAAAATACAGTTAAAATTTATAGTTTTTTTGGGTAAAGCAACTTGCGACGTTAGAACTATATACAAAATGTATACAAATTACCAGTATGGATAACACATTTAAAAAGCCAGTGCCTAAATATTATCTAGTTTTTATTAACTAAATCTTATGCACATTTTGTGTACATTACTATTACTTTTCAAAAACGTATATACTTCATATGCACATAAAATACATCTCAAACTTATGCATGAAATCGTTAATTCTTTGTCAATGCAGAAACTTTGACTAAACTCTAGCTGAATTTTAGTCGCTCAAATTTTAGCCGAGGGCGCTAAATATGTTTTCATTAATTTTTCCTCGTGCCCACGGACAGGCGGCCTTACTATTAATCTGCACCCTAAAATAAAAATTATTCGTTGATTATCGAGAATGGAAGAAACTATTTCCAAAACGATTTGAAGATTTACTCAGTCGAGGTCAAAAGATTTTACGGTAACAATTAACATTTTAAATCCATTAGATGAATATTTTTGATTGATTGTGGGAATTTTTTTTACTTTAGATTCGTATGAAAGGGGTCAAAAGAAGTCAGAAGCACTAGGAAATTTGACAGAAATTCCAGAGTCTGAAGTGGATGCCCTACCAAAGATAACAGCACAAGTACTGCCCCCGATAAGACCCTTGGTGCCTTCAAATAGTTTAGGTACAAATTCAAAATATTCATATTATATTGTTAATTTTTATACTGGTGTTTTAAAATTTTCATATTCTGCAATTTTCTATTCTGATTTGCAATTAACGCCCAAGATTTGCCTACAGATGCTTCAAATGTTACGTACGTCATAACTGGAGAGAGCTCGATAACAAAAGAAGAATTTGAAGGCGAGCTTTAAAATTATTTTAATCCCAAAGCTTTAGAATTATTTTAAAAATATAATTGCAATGTTAATAGTGAAGTCTGTTTGTACAGCTTTTTTGTTATTTATAATATAACTATGTATATTTTATGAAATGTAATTTTTAATTAAGTAGCCTCAGTTGAATTCCTATAACTAATTCGTATTTGTCATTCAGTCTTAGAAAAGAATAAATAATCAAATACTTTTATTGAAATTTGAAGTGTCATATATGTACATAAATTCGCGATGATTATTAATTATTGATTCATTATATGCTTATTAAGTGCATATTCCAAGTTATTGTTTAGGCGTCTAAAATTTAGTTACATAATAATTATGTACATATTCGACGTCAATACTTTACTACCCAAACGATACATAAAAAAGGGGCA